>BQMJ01000016.1:0-269719 GCA_025991245.1 Galdieria partita
AATAAACCCTAAATAAACCCTAAATAAACCCTAATAAACCCTAAATAAACCCTAAATAAACCCTAATAAACCCTAATAAACCCTAATAAACCCTAATAAACCCTAATAAACCCTAAATAAACCCTAAATAAACCCTAATAAACCCTAATAAACCCTAATAAACCCTAATAAACCCTAATAAACCCTAAATAAACCCTAAATAAACCCTAAATAAACCCTAAATAAACCCTAATAAACCCTAATAAACCCTAATAAACCCTAATAAACCCAAATAAACCCTAATAAACCCTAATAAACCCTAATAAACCCTAATAAACCCTAATAAACCCTAATAAACCCTAATAAACCCTAAATAAACCCTAATAAACCCTAATAAACCCTAATAAACCCTAATAAACCCTAATAAACCCTAATAAACCCTAATAAACCCTAATAAACCCTAATAAACCCTAATAAACCCTAATAAACCCTAATAAACCCTAATAAACCCTAAAACCTAGCAAAACCTAGTAAAACCTAGTAAAACCTAAAAACTAAGAAAACCTAATAGAACCTAGTAAAACCTCAGTAAAACCTCAGTAAACCCTGAATAAGAAAGAAAAATGCATGCTTTTCTCTGCCAGGCTACACATATTTTAGAATTCACTGCTTTTTTTTCTTGAATGCATCCTATAAGGGAGTCCTTCAATTCTATCACTCGTTCTAGCTGGCTTCTAGTATATTTAATGAGGTCACGTTTTTTATAAAGTTTGTTTTAATGGCCATATGACTTTTGTTATGTGCTTTTTTTTCTTTATGCATTTCAGTTTCATTGCGGAAACACTTGGAAGCCCAAAGGAAATGTTTACATTTTATCTTTAAGTAATGATCGTCCTTTTTCTAGCCATATTCCTGTTGTGTTGTGTCGATTGAAAATTTTAAGCGGTTTGTTTCAATGAAGATTTTTTTTTTGGTTGATTTTAGCCTTACTACCTCTCTCTTTTATTGACCAAGTTGTAATGCAAATTATTAAAGCTTTTATTACATATCTTTTTTCTTTGTTCTTAGTTAAAGCCGTATATGTTGTGTAAAGAATCCTCGAGCTTTCTTATAATGGTTGAATGTTGCTTTACTTATCCTGTTTATATTTTTCTATAGTATGATACTTTGGATTAAAACAGTAATAAACCTTAGTAAAACTTAATGGACCCTGATAAGAAGAGCTCCCATTGCCCTGTATCTAACTATCTGCATCTGAACAAGTATCACGGTCTATGTCATACTGATTTGTTAAAGAAAGAAGCTATTTTTTTTCTATGAAGTCGTTTACTTTTGCTATAGGTCTAGTAAAATTAGCTAATTTTCAAATGGTTCTTCTTGTTTTGCCAGTGGTAAAATGACATGTGCCTTGTGAGCTATTTTTTTGTATGTTTGTATTGGTTGTTTATTAAGGGAGAACCTGAAATTTAAGAAAAATTTTAAGATGCCATTTATAATTCAAAGCTTTTTTGAGTTGAACCAGTTCTCTATTGCTTTGCTGTAATTCGAATTTTCAGGTATTTAGAAATTGTGAGCATTTTTCTTAAATGGCTCCTTTTTGTTGTCATTAGCATTATTACCCTCGTTCTTCAGTGACCGAGTGGCACGGTAAATTTATGGATTTTTCACATTATGTTTTTTTGCTTTGTCTGGTATTTGTGCCAAAAATGTATTTGGTGTAAGTTCCTTTTGGTTTCTGATATGGGATGAATTTACCTTGAATCACCCTGTTAATTTCTTCCAGTAGTATTTGAAAGTTTAGTTAAATATGCATATTTAACTTGAATTTATACCCTAATAAAGCCTAAAAAACCAAAATAAAGAAAAATTCTTATTGCTTTTAGCCAGGACATGCCTAGTCTTTCAATACATTGCGCTCTAGTTGTCTCAAAGTAGGAGTGCGCAGAGTAAATTGTTTATGTCTAGTTTCTTATTTATGCTTTTTGCCAAAGAATTGTTACGTTTGTTTTATTTTTTATGCTCGTTGTGCTACTGACCTAGTTTCGTTTCCTGTCAGCTACATTTTGTTTAACCTTTTTTTGGATTGGAAACTAGAGTTACTTGTTACATTCCTCGTTTAGCTCAGATTTTTTTGGAGTTCACAATTTTCTGCTTCTTTTGCATTATTTTGAGATTTTAAGTCTTTCGTTTAAATGGCACTCTTCTGGTGACGTTAGTCTAAGGAACGAGCAATGTACGCGAAGAAGTCCTCGTAACAGTTGAGCAATCTGTCACAATTAACATTTTCCTCTCTTTGTTTTTTTGTTGTTTTCGTTATTGGATTCAAGGGTTGTCCCTTCTTTTTACTACTTTTCTATAAATGAAAAAAACATTTTTCTTCTGTATTTCATTGTCATATAGCAAATGAACTCCCTTTCATTAAAAGCATTGTATTTTTTTTCGAGCCGATTCCTGTAACGTGTTAACTTCGTTTCACACGGTCGACAAATATCTACCCCACGAGAACAGGTTCAATGTATTGATGATGTAAACAACATGTGGTATATGAAAATTCTTCAATATATCCTCTTCTTTCTATTTCTCTGATCTCTCATTCTATGGTTTGCTCGTAAAATTGGTATTTGTATTGTTTCTTTAATAAACTTTGGATACAAGTGTAGCCCTTATAATGCAAAGATTGCCTATTCCCCTTTAATACATTGCATAAATGCCTCTTCAATACCTTTTCATAGTGCCATTATGATAGAACTGAAACTAAAATGCTGAAATCTTTTTTTTTAGTGTTGCCATTAATTTTAAAAATTATTGAATTTTTTATGCAGTAATGCTACAGTAATGTTTCTCGCAAATTTGTCTTTTCATATAGGTTTGTATGGGTATTACTTGGTAACGATAATGATATTTCTTTATTTCCTTTTCTTGTTAAATTCGTTGATATCTCCAGTGCATATATAATGAAAAACTTTTCGATTTGGATAGTTTTGAAACTTTTGTTTCGATCGTTTTACCAAGACTTTCATAGTTGAACCTTATGAGAATCGTCTTTATTAAACCCTAATAGTAAACTATAAGTAGACCGTATAGTAAACATCAGTAAAATCTCAATAAGAAAGAAAAATGCATGCTTCCTTCGGCCAGGCTACACACATTTTGCAATTCAATTGTTTCTTTTTTCATGTATGCATTCCAGGATCCGCTTTATTCAATAATGCTTTTTACCGTTGCTTCTAATGTAATCAGTTTTGTCGCAAATTTTTAATGAGTATTTTAAAGATGGCGTTGTGACTTCTTTTATTTGTTTTTTTCGGTTATGTTTGTATGTCAATCGTATTGCGTGAATACTGGAAATGTAAAGAGAATGTTTACATTTTACCTGTAATCAATGGTCGCCCTTTTTTGTTTAGGCATTTTTCTGTTGGTTTGTGTTGATTGAAAATTTTAAGCGGTTTGCTCAAATGGAAACTTTTTTGTAGTAATTGTTATTTTTGACATTGTCGTCTTCCATTGACCAAGTTGTAAAGCAATTTTTAAAGCTTTTATTACATATCAGTTTTCTTTGTTCTTCGTTGAAGCCTTATATGTTGTGCAAAGGATATTCGTGCTTTCTTATAATGGATGAATGTTCCTTTTTTTATCCTGTTAATATTTTTCTATAGTTTGTGACTTTGGATAAAAACGGCAATAAACCTCAATAAAACTTGATAAACCCTGATAAAAAAGCTCCCATTGCCCTGTACCAAAACATCCGCATTTGAAAATTTATTATGTTCTCGGTCATCATAATGCATTAGTGAATGAAAGTGAATTATTTCTACCCAGACCTTTACTTTTGCTTTTAGTCTGGTGAAAGTAATTAATTCTCAAAACTGTGCTTCTTGTTTTGCCAGCGATCAAATGATTTGCCTTGAGATACTTTTGCGCATTTTTGTATTTGTTGTTGATTACGGGAAAACCTGGAAGTTTAGGGAACACTTTAAGATGCTATTTTTTTAAGGCCTTTTTGTGTTTAGGAAATTTTCTATATCGCTTTGCAGTAATTCGAAGTTGTGAGCTGTTTAGAAATTGTGAGCATTTTTCTTAAATGGTTACTTTCTTGTTATTAGCGTCATGGCCTTCGTTTTTGATTTACCGAGTGGCACAGTAAATTAATGGACTTTTTGCATTATGATATTTTGCTTTGTGTAGCATTTGTGCCGAATCTATTTGGTGTAAGATCCTTTTGGTTTCTGATATTGGATGAATTTACCTTGATTGACCCTGTTAATACCTTCCTATAGTATTTAAACTTTTAGGTAAATATGCATAATTAAGTTGAAATTATACCCTAATGAAACCTAATAAAATTGAAATAAGAAAAAAACGTTTATTGCTTTCAACCAGGACATACATAGTTTTCCAATTCATTGCGCTCTAGTAGTCTCAAAGTTGGAGTGTACAGAGTAAATTGTTTATGTCTGTTCTCTTATTTTCCTTTTTTGCAAAAGAATAGTGACGTATTGTTTTATTTTTTATGCTTGTTGTGCTACTGACCAAGTTTGGTTTCCTGTCAGCTACATTTTGTTTGAGTTTTTTTTTTGGATTGGAAACTTGAGTTAGTTTTTAGATTCCTTCTTTAGTTCAAATTTTTTTGGATTTGCCAATTTTCTGCGTCCTTTGTTTTATTTGAGGTTTTTGGTGGTTCGTTTAAATGATACCCTTCTGGTGACGTTAGTCTAAGGAGCGAGCAATAAACGCGGACAAGTCGTCACAACAGTAGAGCAATCTGTCACTATTAATATTTTCCTCTCTTTTTTCCTGTTTTCATTGTGGTCTTCTAGGATTATCCCTTCTTTTCGTTTTTCTATAAATGAGAAGAAAAAGATTTTTTCTTCTGTATTTCTATGTGATATATTTTATGAATTCTTTAGCACCAAAGGTATAGTACCTTTTTCTCTGTGAGCAGTTTGCTGTACCTTTTTTAATTTTTTGTTTTACTTGGTCGACAAATATCTGTCGAACAATAACAGGTTCAAGGTACTGATGATGTAAGGAAAAAGTGATACATGAAAATTCTTCAATAGATTCTCAAGTTTCTATTTCTGTAAATGCTTATTCTTTGGTTTCCTTGTAAAATTGGCAATTGTATTGTTCCTTTAATTAACCCTAGAAACAAGTGTAGGCCTAATAATGAAAAAGTTGCCTATTCACCTTTGATGTATAGCATAAATTCCTCTTCAATACCCTTTCATAATGCCAATACAGTAGAAATGAAACTGAAATGCTGAAATCTTTTTGTTTTTTTTACTGTTGTCACAAGTTTTCAAAATTTTTGAAATTTTTATGCATTCATGACACAGTGATGTTTTTTTGCAAATTTCTCTTTTCGTATAGGTTTGTATGGGTATTACTTGGTAACGATAATGATATTTCTTTATTGATGCTTCTTATTAAGATCGTTGCTATCTTCAGTGCATACATAATGATAAGGTTTCAATTTGGATAGTTTCGAAACTTTTATTTTGCCAGAACCTCTATGATTGAACCTTACCTTATGAGAATCGTCTTTAGAAATCTGTCTTATATAGCAAAATTTGAAGTATTGTTATTTGGTCACTTTATTGTGTTCTACGTTGCAGTGATCTTGAAAATTTAACCATTTGGTAACTTAGTTTTTGCTTTCTGAGAATCGAGTGATACTGCTTGTTTCATTCTTTGAATAGACCATTCTACAACGTAAAATATAGGAAAGGTATATACATCAATCCAAACGGAAGAAAGCAATGCTTATGCTCTTCTTGGTTCTAAGAATAGAACTTTGTCTTGTGTAGAAACTTTTTGAGTTTTCTTTTATTTGTTCTTGACAATGTCAAACTCAGAATCAATTGGTTGTCTTTTCATTGTGAATTACTATGCCCTAGATTTTTGCTCAATTATCGTTTTCTGAGAATGATTGAATTAGGAGATTCGATCGTAGTATAGACTCTTTTTGCATATTTTGAAAGTTAACTTTTTTGCTCTTTTCTCTTCTAGTACTAGTGTCTTTTTCCCTTTCGTGTTTTCTTTTTGTAGCCCTTGAATGTGTAATGAAGTTTTCCAAGGTTTTATTTTACCTATGTACTAAACTGTTTGAGATAAGAATATATTGATTTTTTCTATAGGCGGATTTGTTCTACTCTTTTTTTAACTAAATTTTGCATTATCACCTACTGTTTACCCCTGCGAACAACTAGAAATATTGATGCAATAAAGCGCAAATAATGTATCGAAATTTTTCAATTTTTCACTTGGGCCAACCTCCCTAAATTCTTTCTTCTTTTTTATGGACTCTATCTCAGGTGATATTTTTATCGCTCTTCCAATGAACCGTAGTAATTTTGGTAAAACAGTTAAATTTTTTTATTTGAAATGACACGACTTTTCATTCCTTTTTCTAGAGCGCATGTGTTTTTCTCAATTCACTGGGTCGTCGTAAAACAATGTAATAGAGTATAAAAATAAGCGGTTTGGATTCGGTTACATTCCTGTGAAATTGTGTCAACATTTTTGAAGATTTTTGTGATTTTGCTAATTTATCTCGAGTGACAAAGTAATTCTTCCTTTGAAGTCTTTTGGAATCACTTCCACAGTTGTATTGGTGTTGCATGTTATCGATATCCAATTGTTCCATTTCTTTCATTTTCATTCAATTTTTTAATTTTTGGGAGCTGAGCAATTTGGTTGTGCATCTGATATATTGCGAAATCTAAATCTGGTAATTTTTATAGCTACCGTATTGCATGAGTTTTTTCACCAAAGTCATTTTTTGATATTGAAAAGCGACAGTTATTCGAAGAGTAGAATTTTGTATATGTTGGCTTTTACTATGTGGTATCTTTTATCAGACACCTTTTTTTGTAAAAATTTTTTTTTGCTTTCT
Source organism: Galdieria partita (assembly GCA_025991245.1). Taxonomy (NCBI): domain Eukaryota; phylum Rhodophyta; class Bangiophyceae; order Galdieriales; family Galdieriaceae; genus Galdieria; species Galdieria partita. Next base: position 6,875 of record BQMJ01000016.1, read on the forward strand.
TATGGTAACTGGGTTCATTCTGTCCTATTTAATGTTGATCGGCATTATATTATACTCGAATTGTATTGTTGATATATATATATATATATATATATATAATGAAGACAAAGTAAGCCACGTTTTTGCCATAAAAAAAATCAAATGAATTGAACCGTTAGCATTCTAGCCGCAAAAGTTCATTGTGGGTCTATAGCAACTTGGATATTATGTACTTTATGTCAGTTTGACTATGCTTCGAATTACAGCTTGTAGAGAGACATACTTCTCAAGAGCACTTTTCCTCTATGAGTTTGTTGTATTTTCGTTCTTGTTCTTTGAAATCATCCTGTTGTTTTTGTTTTTCTAATTAAATATATAAAATTTCCTTTGAGCATCTCAATTTGACAGGAGTATTGAATTGGTTCCGACCGAGAATATGGTAAGTTTATCTATGAACATGCATTTTGGACACTTCTTCTTATTATCTTTTGCATTGTCACTAATGTCCACCCATGAGAACAATTAGAGATACTTATTCAATAAAGACAAGTAGTCTATGAGAATTCTTCAACTTTCTAGAGATTCTATTTCTCTTACTGTCTTTCTTTTCTCTATGGGTTATTTTCAAAATCGCTATCTGTATCGTTCATTTATTAGTCTATATGTGTAGGAAAGAAAGAAACGTTACAACGCTCTAACAAAAAAAGAATTGTCTAATATCCTCTGACATACGTCATGCGCTTTCCTTCAATGAATTATGTTCTCGTGAAACCAACGTTATAAAGCAAAGAATTATTTAATGATTCACATATTTTGACTTGCCTTGTTGCTTTCATATTTGGTAGTTTTGAAGTTTCGTTTTGTTTGTTGATCCATTCGTGGCAATTCATCGTCGCCTATGAAATCTTCATCCCCTAGCATACTCGTGCACTTGTACCGCTTTTGACTTTCATGAATTTTCTCTAGTACTTGTTTTCGGGAAACGTTTTCATTTGTTTGGAGCTAACATAATTCACTATGTATTTGAAATGTTGCTAAACTAAATTGGCTCCGTTTCTTGCATCTCCCGTAACAGAGCCCTTTTCGATTCACTGACAGTGGTTTGAAAAGTACAAACTTGTTTTGCCTTATGGTTTCTTTATGCTGTCTTATCTTTTACTTAGCAATTTGGCAAAACAGCTTTTACTTTCTTGGGATCATTGTATACTCCTTATTTTATTCTGTGAGTATCTCGTATACTATAATGCTGCTTTGTTGATGGTATACATATTGACCCAAAAGTAATCCAAACCATAAATATGCCATAAAAAAAGCCTTCAACTGAACGAAACAGTTAACAATGACGACGTAAATGTTCCATCATGTCTACTGTTCTTCCTCTTTCTTCTTGCTTTATATCTACCTGGTCTATACTTTGCGCTATAACTATTAGAAAATTATATCACTGAGTGGCATTTTTCATTATTGGTCATATTGTACTCTCACTCTTTTTCTCTACAATCAATTTCTCCTTCCTTGCTCTCTTAGCTTTTAATACTTTTTTAGTCTTTTACTATGCATTGCATAACATTTTGGCTTCTTTCTAGCTCTTTTCTCTAGAATTTTCTATTTGGAACTCTTTGTTTGGGAACACCTCCAATCGAAATTCAATTTCTTCCATGATTTCCATAAGAACTTTCAATGCGTTTTGCTTTTCATACTTATCTAGCGTCCAAATCGATACTTGGTCAATCGAAATCAAAAGAATGTGTTGTACAGAGGCACAAATTCATTTCTATGCTTTAATAGGAAGCAAGAGCAAGATTGAGACTAGATGTCTATGTTAGTGACACAACTTGAAATACTGTGACACTTGCGAAGTTGCAGGAGAAGCTCTACTTGTAAATATTCTAGTGTACTTGCAAACTGGCTCAAAAATTTCCAACTATGTCATGTATGCAAAAATGCACCATAGAGATTTTCAATCAATCGTTGGTCTTTCCTCAACTTTTCCAGAGGACAATGGAGTATTAAAGAAAAGCTTGGTAAGTTCGAATCGTTTACTCCTTCATTTCTGTTGATTTCGACCCACCACTAGTCATTTTTATATTTACAAATAAATAGCACTCGAGCCATTTTTAGACAGTTGGAGCTTACTCTTGGCTAATCGTGAAAAAGTTCATATGAAACAAGAAAACACAAATTAGTATATACAAACCAATTTCTACAACTTTTTTTCCACAAATATCTGCTTTAAAAAAATTTCGAAAAGTTTTTGAATTTTGTCGAGAATTGGCTACGTAGAACAAAACATAGCCCATGACAGCCAAAAGGCAATAGAGGAAAGTGAGGGGAAATGAATCAATGAACCCTCATGTGAACTCAAATAGCTTCTTACTGGATTTCCCAACGACCCAACTTGGAATCTAATTCAGCCTAGTAAAATCTACAATGCAACAAGTTTTTCATTTGCAACACAATCTACTAAGGTTCTATATATTATTTGCTAATATAGTTTTCACAGATATCACTTTCTAATTTAGTGTCTTGTAAAGAATAGAGGTTTCTTTGTAAAATTGCATTTCTTCTTGTTGAGTGTGTATGGTTTTTGAATATGTAGTTTTTTCCAGGTACTGCTTTAGGTGTTTTTTATGTTAATCTTTTTCCTCTTTCACATAACAGTGTAATAGGAAATGATTTCAGCATCGTGTATCATAGACAAATTTATAGTTTTAGTGTATTTTATTCTGAACTTTTTGTATGGTCCGTTTTTGTATGATTTCCTAGTTGTTTAATTCGCCACTGGGTTACATAAAATTTCGTAAACTTTTTCTTTACCTAGACTTCCTGTAATTTAGAAATTTGATTGTGTTTGTCCTTGTTTTGGCTGAGTAGTTTGTTTTGAGCTTATATTGTTGTTGCCAGAAATTTTTGGTTTTCTTTTTCTCTTTTCAATTGAATATTCTATGTGAAACTCTCACAAGTACGTGGTGTCTTCAATAAGTTTCTGTGATAAATAAAGCTTCTCATGTCAATTGTATTGCATCTCTACTTATCGTTTTGATTTATATTGGGTTGTTTGAAACTTTTCTTTTAACTCTGGTCTTAGAAGAATTTTTGTATAGTTGTTCTTCATAATAAAGTTTTTCTTATGAAGCGATACGAGAACTTTCTTTTTTTGGCGTTGGGTAATAGCTCTACTGCATTGGCCCCAGCTCTGTCCAATTATGAATAATTCTGATTGGCTGATTGGTAAAACTTGAATGGTCAATTCTAGTCTTTGCCTTTTTTTTAAGAATTTGTGTTGATTCTTTGAAGTCTCTCTGTTTACACCTTGGTGACTCAAAGTGGCTAAACGTTGAGTTTCTCGCCTCTCCTGAGTTGGGTTAAAGCATATGCAAATTGCCAAGATTCGATTTCTTCGATGTTATCAATTGTATTTTCCTTCTATAATGGTTCTTTTTGGTACTGTGTATTGCAGTTGGTGTTTGTCTTTCTTTCTTGGCTAAAAGTCTTTCTCGTTTGTATATAAATGACAAGGTAGTTTGTCTATAAATGAAATTACGGTCGTGTACATTTTTTATTATCAATTGAATAGAACAATTCCTTGCCTTTCAGACATTTTCATCATTATGACAATCCAAATGTTGGCGAGAGTTCTTCTTGTATAATTAACTAGTCACGAAATTAAGCGTGTATTCATTCACGGACACTAGACTTCTACGAAAATAGAATTTTGGCAACCGTACGCACCAGTATGAAGATCGATCGTTCAAGTAAACAAGGCATCAAGAATAAAATATTCATGTCTTGCTCAATTTTCCTTTGTAACGTAGGAAGATCCTGGAATATCTTGCGCATATATAGGAATGTTGCTCAATCGAGTAATTTAATATGCTGAAAGAATCGCTGTGTCTAAAATGAGCGATGTATTTATAAATTCGTGGATAGTTGTCAATTGGTATACTTTGTGCTTGTCAGCCTTTTTATAGAATTGTACGTTGCATAGCTGGTTGTGATTTCCCAATAGAAAGACAGAGCTATTTATGTGCCAAAAGTAATACTCTTCAAACAATATCATTTCCAAAACTGTGTCTCACAAACTGTCAACTGCTAAGTATTTATAGACTTGAGCACAAAAGACTACGGTAGCTATTCCAAACATACACTATGCCGATGAGTTGCGAAGCCTCTCTTTTGTGAAAGTTTTTCCCATCAGACACTCTTTTTCTTCCAAGTCTTGTTTCGAATTTGCATCCTTCAAGTGACCTCGTCAAGTAAGATTAGCAAACAACGACGTAAAGATGCTTCAAAGTCGGTGGACAAACTCTGTTCACGTCCGTTTTCGAAACAGCAACTCAAAGTTGAACTGCACAGTTCAGTTGCCACGAGACAATCTCCCCTCTCCACTTGGACAATAGATTCTCAATAGACAAAAACTGGCAATGACAAGAATCGTTTTTGTGAAGAACCAAAGAGAATCAACTCAGAATATACTCCGACTGTTACAAAAGATCTTGGTAATTGTTCCACAAGAGAAAGTCCTCATCTATTGTTCACAGGACAACAGTTCAATTCAACTTCAAAAACCAGGTTACATTACAAGACTGTATCACCGCAAGGGTTCAACCTCAAAAACTATTTGGAGCCTTTGTGCCCACTGGTTCCCCACTACTCCGCAGGGTCACTGTCTTCAAACAGACCAAAAACAAATGATCAGCAAATTCTCGAACAGAACCTACGTTGCACTCGACAAGAACTTGGAAGCGACTTTGAGGTTCAAGCCAAGTTGTTGACAGGAAACGAACAAACCAAACCGGGACTTGGTTGGTGTTTCAAAAAGTGCAAAGTCATAAAACTTCAAATTTTTTTCGTACTAAAAAGTTCTCCTCTAAATTCAACTACTTATATTTTCATAAAAAGGAACAATTCTATCCACTTCAAAACAGATGGTAACAAAGCAACTACAGCCAAAGTTGTGTTAGCTAAGCAAAACAATCACAATGAGAGATTGGGCAAAGTGACGTTGAAGAGCTCTTCGAGTACCGTCAAAAGTGCACACGCCATATAGTTTCATATGTACCTAGTGAAAACTTTCCAAGGGAACCTTCACTCAAAGGTTTACCTAGAATACTATTGATTCTCTAATGTTGCATTATTTGAAGAGAACCGTTGTGTTAGAATGATCGTTGACATACCCCTGAGAGTAAAGCCCGCCATTGTATATTGAGATAAACTCACCTTTGTTATTTACCTTGAAGATTTACTGGCTTCAAGTTGATTTGGAGAACATTGAGCTCTATTTGATAGGAATCATTTCAAGAAAGTATAATCTGCCACTTTCAACAAGAAGAGCGTGTTTCCCATAACTTGGAACGATTTAGTGTGTAGTCGCCAAGTTGTCATAGAGAAATTTCGGCAAGTAGAGTGAACACTTGTGCTGATCAATGTCTAGCTGAACTGTTTGCAACTTGGAGGACTGTGAATTTTGTGTTACCAGTAACAAGGACCTTTTAGACTTTTGCAGATTTGAGTTTATACAATCTGGTCGAGTGTTTCAATTATCAACAAAACGTGATTCAAGTAAACATTGGAAGTGACACATGTATATAATTTGTATTTTGCCTACCAGTCAAGTTTCTCAATCAGCTTGAATATATAGACCAAGTGTCGCATATTCTATTTTGTATAATTGTATTGCGAAAATAAAGAATCCATTGTTGACTCTTTCTATTTTGTGAGTTCTACATATGAAAACTGTCCATAATAGCATAGCGTCATGACTCATATAATAAGTGTCATTGCAAGAACCTTGCCTTGTTTGTCCCTTCACAACAACAGTCAAAAACAAAGACCCTCGAGCCACTTCCTCCTATGCATCTAAAACACCGCAAAGTTTCAAACAGTCTATGTTTCACAAAATTCAACAATAAAGCACGGAAAATTCTGCAAACACTAGAGCACTCCAAAATTGGAGAAAGATAACCAGATTGTCAAGGTAGCTTCCCAAGACAAAGAATTGCCTACACTAGTAAACCCAACAGAGAAAAGCAAAAAGGGAAGAAAGAAGCAACTCAGTCATAAACGCTTCAACTATACCCAGAATACTTCAACACGTTATGAAGCTAGTACCTGGACTCACTCTCGATTCTGGTTCCCTCAGAGTTTCTCTGATAAAAACCACAGAAGAATCTACAATAGTTATATCAGAAACCCACTCTCATGAAAACTTTCAAAGTTGACTATTATCCACATTTATTCTAAAACGCAACGACAAAACTCAAAGTTGGAAAAACATATCAACTGGTCAAGCACTCAAACAGTCATAAAGCTTTGTCTAATTCCCAGTCGACTAGCTCATATATCGCAACTTTGGTGACTCTTCAAGTCTGTCAACAGAAGGTTGAAAGCTGCCATCATCACTTCGTCTATTCCAATCAAAGCAAACCGCTCATGTCTCCTCTTTAGTTGGATAAGAGACTTTAAATGGTCATAAACTCACAAATAAAGGAACTGGTTGTTTGAAGAATACAAGAATCAACTCAGAATGTACTTCGAGTGCTACAAAAGACCTTGTGAGTGCGACACAAAAGAAGATTCACAATAACAATTCACAAGACTAGACTAGACTTTGTAGTATGCTTGGACTTGAAAAACCAAGTTACACTACAAGACTGTATAGGGAAAAGGGGTTCAAACTTAAAAAACAAATGGGAACTTTTTGTACCGACTTTTCTTTTTATAGTACTCTACATAGTAAGAAACGCCTATAAAGTTACCAGAAAATGAAGAGCGACAGTTTTCAACAAGGATCCAAGTTGAGGTACGTTCAACGTGAACTTGGACTAAAGACCAATACTTTTCGAGCTTTATGGAGCTCAAGTGTCAAATCTTGAAAGTTTACAACCAACACTAGCAGGTCTTGATGGCAAAGTTTGGTCTTGAAAAGTTTCTCGAAACCTATTCTTTGACGTTTTAGGCATTACTGTCGAAATTTATCGTTTTGCTTTGAGGCAGTATTATTCCATTGAAGCGGAATTATTTTACTTTCACTGAATCTTGAATCTGTTTACGCATCACAATGCTACTATCCAACAAAATGAATTGAGTTAATACGCAGCTTCTTTCTTGCTTCTATTTTATGCTTGAAATGTTCTTGTGATTCAAAACTCATCTGTCCATGGTTACAATTCTACTATATTTGTATCCATTTGGGCAATTCTGCCAGACGAATTTGAGTCGAAACCCAATTCTTCTTTATAAGGATGTTTCAAATCCATTTTACATAGAAAAACGTTTTCAATTGTCGATTGCCAAATTCATTCAAGTTGAATCATTTCTGTAAGCTCCAAGTATTCTATAATTATTTCCCCTTAATGACACTAAAATGACTATGACGAAGATTATGATGGTTATTACACTGTTAGTCTTCTTGAATTCCCCAACAATGAATTTTGAATTTTGGTTGAAACATTTTAAGTCTCTTTGATCTATTCTCAACAGGACTCAAAATCACTTTGTCGGCTTCTCAATATGTACTCTTATAACTTTCTTGTTCAATTTTTATTTTTTAAGAATGATTGAATTCAGAGATTCATTCGTCAGATAGGCTATTTTGTTATATATTAAAAGGCAGTTGATTCTTTGTTCCTTCTTTTGTAGTACTACTGTCTTTCTTCCTTCTGTGTTTAGAAATAAAGTTGGAATATAATTTGAATTCCATTCTTTCTCAGTGGCTTCTCCTTGTATAGTACGATTATCTCTATTGTGCAATCTCTTGGCCTTTTTTGTTGTTACTTTTGCAACTTTTCACCATTCGAGGAGTGAAAATGAATCTATTCTCTTTCTGTTCCATACTCTCTTACATACTGCCAAAACTACAAAAGCTTTAAGACGAGAAGAGCTTCAATGACACGTGAAGTAGAATGAAAGGAAACGGTTAATTGATTGTCGCTTGAGTGTACAAGGCTCTAAAAACCCATAACTTTCTTTATAATTCTTGAACTTGCCAATAAAATTTATCAATCAACCGAATAATTCGAGTAAATTCTTTTTGAGCAGTAACTACTTGAACGAGTCATATTCGCCTTTCTTTTACCACATTCACTTTTTTTGCATACATTTTTTCCATATCGTGGATATCGATAGAAGAAACCAAATGAAAAAAATAGAGCATGTGTTTACCAAATTCAATGAATCGTGCTTGAAATTCGGTTTCAAACTATTTCCCAAAGGAGCCTTAAAATATGGGTATGACCTCTAAATTTGATATATACTTGGACAATCTTTTTTATTTCATCTCATTCATTGAATCCTTTACTAGAAAACTTGCTTCAAATACAACATTTTTCGAGATCTCTGCACTTTGTCGATTCAACATACACTGGTCTACCTTCTCACAGTGTTCAAGGTTTGGTCTCTTAACGAATATTTCTTCCTTTGCTTTGGTCTTGAAAATAATTTGGATATTTATCAAATGATCTATTTAGTTTGCTTTATGTTTTCGCCAATAATATAAATAAAATAAATCTTTCCATAAGTAAGTATTTGCAACGTGGTCTTTCATCCTCCTGTGCATTCCAAGTGCTATCATCAGGTAAAGGCAATAAGGAAACAAGCGAAAATGGCCCAAAGACTTTTTCTAAGATCAAACTTGGTCCACTTGTGTTTTTGCAGTGCGGGACTCGCTTTTGAAGTTCGCAACTCAGTTGTCAAGGGCGGTCTCTTCTCTCCATTTGGAAAATCAGACCTTTAGTAGACACAAACTGACGAATAAGAGACTGGCAGGGTCTTAGATGAACACAAAGTCAACTTCTGAAGACTACAAAGACCTTGACTCAATTAACAACGAGAATTCTCACCAACATTACAAGGCTTCTACAAGTGACAATTATTAAAACTCAACGACAAATAGGAGCCTCTTTACCTAGGCGATTTTTCACGATATTACGCATATTAAATACCGTCATACAGACCAAAACATAAGGATCAACAGTTCCAAGAAAGTTTCTAAGCTGCAAAGTACATAAATTGTGACTGAAAATAAACCTTTTTAAGCCACATAAAACTCAAGGTTAAAGCCCAGTCATTGAAGGCTAAGACCAAATGAATAAAGGTTTCAAGAATAGTCAAAAAGAATCAAAAACCTCTATATGCAATTTTCAAAAAGTTTCTTGTTAAAATTCAAACAAGAAAAATTTTATAAGGAAACTTATTTACTTTAAAAAGGGTGTCAGTAAAGCTACTCAGCCATTAGTTCCACAACCACAGCAAAGAAACGATTGCGAGAAGCAATACAGATGTTCTTTTTACAAACAATATAGTTTCTTAGAAAAAAGTTAACCAAGTTTTTAGAAAGCTTTATTGGCAAAGAGCTTAAGCCAAAAAAGTGCTAAATAAAGCTGAAAAGAGAAAACTAAATATATTTCATAAAATAAAACATATACGTGGTATTTTTGACTCCTCAAATACTAAAGCAAGTTTATTTTTCGTGCTATTTATCTTTTTATAATCGAGAAATTCTTTTCATCAGCAAACACCATCGATCACTTAGTGCCGATTTTGTTTTGGCGATGATGACGAACTTAGGTGAAAGGTGGGCGACCGACAACACGTTCAAGCCTGGTTTTGTAGACCGTGAAGAGGATGTGTACCGCGTTACAGAAGAACTTTACGAACTTCAAGAAAACCGAAAACAACTTAGCGGTCGATCAAACAGTTCCTATTACCGTTTGACGATCCCATTTTCGCCTCACATGTTTGGATCCGGCAAGACTACTTTTTGTGTCAACTATTTGGAGTTGATACGGAGGCTTAGTGAAACTTCGCTTGCGTCTTTTGCTTCCAACTCTTCCAAGAAAGAGTTTTTAGACAAGTTGAAAACTTCCAACCTTTTGTACGTGGACTTGAGAGTTCTTGAACAAACCGACCCTGAGGAAAGAAGTCTGGAGTGGGCTCTTTACTATTTATTATACCGATCTGCTTGTAGTCAGGTTGGTTTGTCATTTATGAGGCCTCAAGACGTCTACAAACAGATTCCGCTCTATCCAGAATTTTTACTTCCTGAGCTGCAGAAGATTTTGGGTATTTCTTCTGAGCAGTTTCTTCTTGTTGCTTTTGATGAAGTCGGTGCTCTAGACGAAAGTTATGGCGAATTCGATTTGGAAAGGACCCAAGATGGTGAAGTTTTTCCATATAACGACTTCTTCGGTATTATTAGGCAACTTTGTAAACGAGACAATATATTCTTTATTGTTGTTGGGAAAAGCACTGGTTTAAGAATTAAGAATTCTGTGGCTTTTGGGCCAAGGGTGTTGGTACATTTTATTTCGTTATCACCTTTAAGCTCTTCCAATATCGTTGAATTCCTTGAAAAGAGCACTCTCAAAGGACAAGTTCAACATCGTATTTGTGATATTCTATGTAGTTCTTCGTTTTCAGTAGATGAATTGGCAGAGGCACTATTGGAGTATACCGGTGGAGTTCCTGGTTTGCTTACTCGTGCAGTGAATATGCTTTTGAATTTTGTACAAACAAGAGGACAGCCTTTTATGTTGAAAGAAGAATGTTTGTCATGTATGAATGAGGATGGTTTCCAAAGAATCTGTGCTGAACCTTTTATACAACACATATCAACTTCAGACGAGGATAGAAAGAGTGAATTTGGCATATTATTGATGATGGCTCTGTTTCATATACCTTTCAAAGTAGATGATGAACTAAAATCGGAATCTTATTTGTTTGACGCTATTAATGAAATGGGACTCTATCGATATCCTATTGATCAGGATACTTTTCAAGTGCTGATTCCAAAAGTTTTCGTTGGAAACTTTGAGTATCTATCATCTCTCTCGTTATTGGAAAAGATACTTCTCGGATCACTCAAATTACAGCCAGTTGATTGTTTCTTTTCTTCAAAGTGTCGAGTATTTGAAGGAATTGTTGCCATCCGACTTATTTTGATGCTTTCTTCCAAAGTACGAAATGAGTTTAGGGAGTTGTTATGTCAGTTATCTGCCATATTTAAAGAAATGAAACTTCCTATCAGTGAACCTTTACCTCTTGATTACATGAGATCTGTTGGTGTTTCTGAATCAAAGAGTGAATCAAACAAGAAACGGAAAACTTATGAAAGTAATGAATGGAACAAGATTATTCAAGAAGCACTTTATTTTGACAGAGTTTATATTCCAATAGACATCAATTCGCGTAGTCCTGATATTATATTCAAATTGCAATCTCCCGTTGATTCTAAAGTTCTTATTGTGGGAGTTGCTTGCAAAGGTCGTTGGAATTCTGAACGATTTGGCTGGTCAGATATTATTGAAGAAGGAGAAAAATTTCTTGTTCCTGTTTCTAATCAAGTTTTATCCAACGCACCTGATAAGAATCATTGTATGCTTATTGTAGTTAGTACAAAATTGGCATTCGATGTTTCACGTGAGTTGGGTGATCAAAGTCGTTGTTACAGTAGTGGAATGTCTATTGAAAGTGAATCTTTTACGATTCCTTCCAATTGTGAACTTGTTATTCTTTGTGAAAGAGATATAGAAATGCTCATTGACAAAGAAATATTGAATGGACTTGAAAAGGCATTCTCTTCCACTGATCGTCCCCTCTTTGGGGATTTTGGACCCGACTTACTTCGAAGGGTTCGTCACAGTTTCTTAAGTTGGCAATAGAGTTTGAATTCGTACATTCAATTGTTCATTCGATAATTATCTCTGGAACATGTGAATTAAATATGTTTGAAATGTACTAGTGGTATTCTAAAGTATATGATGATTGTCATAGAACAGCGTCAAAAGTCATCTAATCACCTAAATCACTCGTCATTCTTTTTCACAGATTCTTTCAATCACAGAGTGTATGTATAAAAGAGTATTAACTGTTTACTTTTTTTTTATTACGAGAACATAGTTTAGAATATTGTTATCTTTATGCTACTGCAAATACAATGTCAGAGACCATATTGAGTTTGATCATTCATATCTTTGCAACTGAAAACTCTGTTTGAATGAAGTCCAACTGGTGTGTAACTATCGAAGGGGATTAGCTGAACACTCTTGAACTGTCAACTTACTGTTTTGTTTTATTTGACTCAAAAATCCGAGAAGAAATTGTGGAAGGTAAGATATAATTTATTCGAAGAAGGAATGGAAAATATTCTACAGGCTATGCATGTAATTGGATTGAATGAATGCTCCAAGAAAATATCGATCGTATTTTTCAAGAAGAAGGATACGCACGCCCTTTTATAGAAGATTGTGCAAAGTTGTAACGGAATCATAAAAAACCGATTGATCATGAATCGGGACAAAATGAATGTACTCAAATATAGTCATTTAAAAATGAACCATGGAAAGTTGTACCACTCAATCAATCAGTCATTATAATCAACGCAGGCTAACTTGTCATCATTTTACATTTTCGTATCTCTGTTGTGGTTACTCCAGTATTTGCAGTTAGACTTGGGCTGTAAGTTTTGAGTAGAAACTTCATTCCATCAGTTGCCTCGAAACGAGTCACAATAAGAATTAGGTTTGCTAGCAGTTGGATTCCAGATCTCAACTAAATTTGTAATAGAGAAATAGGCTTTATGAAGACATGCAGTGTCATTGACTGTTCAAAAATCAGGCATAGTCAACTATAGTTCGCCTTTTTCACTTTCAAAAGAGTCTCTCAATAGACAAAAATTGACATATGGAAATTGCAAACTATTCAACAAACACAAGACATAACTGAGAATCTAGTTGGATCACTGCAAAGTATCTTCAAAGAGGAGTTTCAGTCCTATTTCACAAGACTATGTATAACAATTCCCTAATAAAACTACTTTCAAACAACACCCAAGTCTTATTGGATCAGTTACTGAAACTCAGCGCAAGTTTGGAACCTTCTATCAAGACATTATTCTCGAAATAAATACAGTTGATTTTCGCATGAATACTAGAGAGTACAAAGCAGATACTAAAAGTTGAGTGGAAACCAGTGTTCAAAATGAATCGTTGCACTGCTCAAATGAATTCAAAGAGAGGTAAAAAGTCGACTTGAAGAACCTGAAGAAAGTCCTCCGAACTGAAAATGCCAACAACAAATTTAGAAGCAAACTTTATACCCAGAGTGATTATCACACTAAAAGAAACAAGCAAACAAACTATCTACTCAAGACGATAAAGTTTCCCAAATATGTTGTGTTTGTTGAATTTACACAAAGTTCTGGAAGTGAGTCAATTAGCTATTTGTCCACTGTGAAGTCACATAACTATGTCACAGGGAAAACAACAAAGTCAATTGCAAGTAGGACTATACTATAAGCTCTCATACGTAGTCTATACACTACTCTTATAGAACAGCTTCAACTTTCTTCAAGAACTTTTGCGGCACTCAAATGATTCCCTCAGTTGGATTATTGTTGTGTGATTCGGTGATTTGTTGTGGTTGCTGCGAGTTTACAGAATGAACACTATTCGTATTGAAAGTATCGAATTTCCCCTTGTCAATAGAGAATCAGCGGTCTTTCAAGTTATAGAAAGTTTCCTATTATCGTACCCTTTGAGACGAGATGGTACGTTGAGAAATCCTCGACCTCATATGTGCTATGCACCTCAAATGTATGGGAGTGGCAAAAGCGCATTTGGACAGCATTTCCATTGGTTCCTTTCAGTCAACAAAGAGAACTTGTTGCAATATTTAAAAAATTTTTGTTGCTTACCTGGCTTTGAGAAGGGGGAGAATGTAGGAGAACGTGCTCTACACGCGCTGTTAAACGAGACTTTATATGTTATGTTGAATCTTCTCGATGTGCCAAGAGGAACATGTTTTGAAGATACACTTTTGGAATGGATAAGCAGAGAGGCACTTTCCCGGTTTCCCAACGGTGCAGATTTACTTTCTCAAGTTCTTTCCTATATCGGTAGTCCAAAGGAATGGCTACAGAAACTCTTGCAAGTAACCAAGAAACGTTATTTATATTTGTTTATTGACGAAATTGGACTTTTAGAAGAATACAATTTCACATTGTTTAAGGATTTGATGGTTACACAAGGAACAAGTCGAGTGCACAACGTGTACCGTGCCTTTTTTAGAGTTTTATCAATTGTTGTAAGTCAACCTTTTGTCATTTGTATTGTTGCGGGGAGATCGAACTGTATAATTAGTAGAGAAGAAGATGCAATGCCTTCCCGAATAACGTTAAATTTTCTTCGTTTAGATCCTTTTTCAGAAGCAACTATCAAGTACTTTATACAGAATGTTACTTGTCATAATGAACCTATTCTAAAAGTACTATTTCCTAGTCATCCTGAGGGACACGATTGGTTCTTCAAACAAGTGTATGATTATACAGGTGGTGTTCCCTTTTATGTTGTTCATGTTTTAAATGAATTGGGAAAGAAATGTGAACGTTGGAATAGTTTTCGTGATCTTTCAGAGAATGAAATGAAAGTGAAAATGGAAAGAATTGCTCCGAATTTTTCTCTCGTAGTAACTCTTTCTGGTATGACACCCAAATCAATGATTGTTTTTTCTTCTATGCTTCTTGCGAGTATTTTAGAATTTCGTATTCCAAAGAGAGAGACTCTATTTGATGGAAGCCATTCTGAATATGTTTTGGATATTGCCAACCATTTTGGTTTTTATTATGTGAGTTGCTCGAGAAATGAACAAGACGAAGCAAGCAGGATACTTGTTGAAGACAACTATGAAACATTTTTCAAGTTGGTTTTTCCAAAGATTGTACTAAAGCATATTCAATCGCGATATTGGAATATTCCTCCTTTTCGTTTTATTTGTAGTTTATTTTCATCGATCAGTCGATTGGATTCACCTTCCAGTCGTGGTTTCAAATTTGAAATTATATTTACTCTTATTCTTTATGTTCGATGGTGTTTCTGTTCCAAACTAGGAGAATTGAGTATATTTCGACACAGTTTTATAGAACATATATCAATACAATCTGCTCAAACCATTGGCAGCTTAAAAGTGGATCCCATTCCCAATTATGTTCCAGCATTTAGTTCGACAGTGAGTGGAATCCATAGTGCTAACGAAGCAACTTACCATGTCACTGCTTGGAAACCATTTTTTGAAAAGTATTTATCAAAAGATGGAATATTTGTTCCTATTCGACAAAATTCCAATGGACCTGATGTTCTTATTCGAGTCACAGATATGAAAGGCAATTCTTTCCTTGTTGTTCAAGGTGAATCTTCTTCAGAGCAAGCACCTACGGAGACTGAAACCACCAAGAAGAGAGTATATTTGATAGGTGCTGCATTGAAATGTTTTCAGTTGTCAAGTTCTGGTGTTGGACGTTCAATGATTAAGGCAGAAGTTGCCAAATTTTTACATCCAGTGGCGTCACAGCTTGAATTGGAACAGAATGATTTAACAGCCATTCAGTTGATTGTAAGCAACAAGTATACTGAAGAAGTTTCCAGACAATTTAGTGATAATCAGAATTGGATATTGAATAGTGGAGTTTATTATGAAGACAACACTAATAATATTGTTTACAGTTCTATCAACTCTGAAAGACAACCACAGAATGTACGACAAGAATGGTTGAGGATACCTCCTCATTGTCAAGTTGTTGTATGTTCAACTACATCTTTGCGAACTTTTTTAGGTCGCAAGGCTAGTGAAGATCTT
The DNA here is from genome assembly GCA_025991245.1 of Galdieria partita. Classification (NCBI taxonomy): domain Eukaryota; phylum Rhodophyta; class Bangiophyceae; order Galdieriales; family Galdieriaceae; genus Galdieria; species Galdieria partita. The sequence goes on from BQMJ01000016.1 coordinate 22,484, forward strand.
GAAAGAGTATTTGGAGACAATCCTAGATGGTTGGAACAACTGAAACCACTTTCTGATTTGTTGAGCAATTCGTTTGTAGATTTGTTAAGGCGTATTCCATTTGAAGAAACTGAAAGAAATAGTGGAATGATGGAAAGAAGAAGTACTCGTCCAAGTATGGATATGAATATGATGCAAGTGGAAGATACGAGAGGAGAATCAACTATTTCTGTTCCGAGCTCAGTGCAAGTTTCTTTTGACTGGATGAACTTTCTGAAAGTATATTGTCATTTAACTGAGGAAGAATCAACTCAATGTTACGAATGTCTATGCAAGTTTTCGGAGCGAGACATGGGAGTCATAGACTCGAACATATTAGAGCAGATGGGTATTGATGATTCCTTGTTACGAGTCAAAGTTGTTGCTGGTATGAGAACTTATATAAAAGATAGGCAAAGTACCTGAGTTTTTTATATCCAAGTTTCGCTTACTTTTGATTTTCTCTATCACGCTTTATGATCTTTATAGAGTTGAATGCATGTGGAGGATATGACAAAGCTGTCAGTTGTTCACTTCTTATATAATACTCAACATTTTGTAGTGTATCATACAGGAGAATGACTTGTAAGACACAAGTTCATTTGTTTAAACATTTGCATGTCTTTCTCTGAAAGTATTTCACATATGGTACTCGCTATTTGAACTATGCAATATCCTCTTTTTTGGACTGAAATGGTTCTCGTGACGATATCTCTCAAGCCCTTTGGTCTCTGTTCTGCTGCCCTTTATGGAAAAGAACAGTTACTCCGATGAACCGAAATTGACAAAAACAGCATAAAACAAGTTTCTATTGTCTATAACTGTTGTAAAAAAAGTGACACAGAGATCAAGCTGCAGCAGAAGCTATTCCGATTGGGACCTTTATTCAAGGTTTCCTCGAGTGGGCTTGAATAACATCTCTTTATCCAGATAGTCCAAGATACTTGTACAAGATTATTTGTGAAAACTTAAAGCGCTATAAACGAGGTCTTTGAAAACTGGTATCTTCCAAGAGAGAGACACACACACAGGAGTCAAAGTAGTAAAGTACAACTGCAGAGAAAAGTACCGCTTTGCAAGGACCAAACACAAATGTCTCCAAATACTATGCTCTAAGGTGTCTTTTGATCTCGCATATCTACTATGAACACAAGAGTCGTTCTTGATAGAGATATATCTCTTTCTTAAAGCTCTAATAACTGTTGAATACAATAGCTGGAAAGGTATTTGGACGAACGAAGACACATCACAAGTTTCTACTCATATTTCAAAGACACTCTTCTTTGAATTCAGCAATAGAAAGTACAACACCCGACGCACAAGTATGGAAATAAGTGTCCTTCGGAATATCCTTTTTGACGCATATTGCCGATTTCCTTTTGACGACGATGATATTCGGTGATAAGTGGGTTCCTCGTGACATGTTCCACTTGTCGCACTATCTTGTTCCCTTGACACCCTAAAGAAAAGTTTCCTAATGTTTACGAGAACAATCAAACTGTTTACATTCACTACAAATGTATGACGACACCACATCGAACAAAACAACAGAAATCGAGTAGTGAATGACATTTAACGTTTGAAGTATTGTTGCATTGTGGATAAGGAGTATTTTTGGGAGAATGAATTGCAATCCAATTTTCTAAGAAATAGATTGAGAAGAACTTTTCCTTTCTTCCTGTTTTTATAGCATATATACTCTTTTTATTATAGAGCTTACGAAGAAAAGGAACCTTCAAACTGAAACTACCATTGTGATGAATGGGGTAGAAGTTATAATGCTCAGTATATAACAAAAAACTAGGCAACGCTTTTTCTTCAAATTTACATTTCAATATGAAATGTGTTCAATCATTGTTTGAGAATATAAATAAGAAAGAAGTTCGTTCTATAGAAATAGTTTGAAGAAGAAAAGCTATTTTCATTTTCTCTCGGAAAATTCGCATTGGCATTTTTCTGACTCGATTTCAACACCTCGTCCACTATGTCGAGTGTTTTCCAACGACAAGATATGTATGACAGTGTTGTAGTAGATAGAGAGCAAGATGTGGTTTTAACAACTGGACAGTTGTACGTGTTTCAGGTTCGCCGGGAACTCGATCGTTCTTTTAAACCAGTCATTCCTTTCGCCCCACATCTCTTTGGAAGTGGAAAGACACGTTTCGTAAAAAGTTATTTAGAACTCGTGAAGAGCATGGGTGAAAGAGCACTAATAGGACCTGAGAACATAAGTGATTGTGAAAAAGACCGCAGGAGATCCTTTTTGGACAAGTTACATGAAGCCGTTTTACTTTATGTGGATTTGACAGAGCTCAAACCCACTGACCCGAAAGAAAAAAGTCTGAAGTGGTCTGTCTACTACTTGATTATCAAGACTGCCTGCTTGCAAGTTGGTATTCCAAGGATGCGAAAGACAGAAGCCTACGAGATTGTGGAAATGGAAGCCTTGAACCTAGTCACACTTTTACGAGACATATTAAACATGCGTACTGATCAGTTCCTTCTTGTTGCTTTTGATGAAGTTGGTGTTCTAGATGAGAGTGACGGTGAATTTGATTTCGAAAGGACCCAGGATGGTAAAGTTTTTCCATACAACGACTTTGTTGGTATTATTCGGGGACTCTGTAAAGAAGACAATGTATTCTTTATTGTTGTTGGGAAAAGTGAAGGCTTAAATATACATAATTACGCAATTTCAGTATCCAGGGTTGAGTTGACGTTTATTCCTCTCTCACCACTTGAAAAGCATAGCATCATTGAACATTTGGAGAAAAGTTCTTCTTCTATGTTTACAGGAAGTCCTAAAGTTTCACAAATCCTTTGTCATCAACACTTTTCAACCAATGAACTTGCAGAATTGTTACTAGAACTTACTGGTGGTGTTCCTGGTTTACTTGTGAAAGCAATCAACTACCTTTTGCATTGTAAATTATCACAAGACCACTTGTTATTATCTAAAGAAAGCTTTTGGATGATAATGAATGATTCCATAGCAACAAATTATTGTGTTGATCCATTGTTACCTCGTTTGAGTAGTCTTAGCAAGACGCGTCAACGTTTGTTAAAAATGCTTACTTTGTTGGCATTATATCGTATTCGGTTTGAGTTGGATGAGCTTGTACACCTTAGCTCTACTTGTGCTGTATTTCTGTTTGATCTAGTGACAGATATGTGCTTTTATCGTCGGTTGATTGTAGATGAAAACCATCAAGAACGCTATGAAGTGTTGATTCCCAAGTTACTGATTAGATATATTGAGCAAAGTGTGAAGAACGATAGGTTGGAATGGTTACTATTACAAACCCTCAAGTCACAGCCTGTTGAATTCTTTTATGAATCGAAATGTCGAGTTTTCGAAGGTCTCGTTGCCACAATGTTTTATTTACATTTTTGTTATCACCCGACAGACAGTTTGATGTTTTCTATTCTTGGTCAGTTGTCTCCTGTTTGGAATGAGATGAATGTAAAGTTTTCCTCTGAATCTACTGCTTACTATATGAAATCTATACATTATACTAGATCTACGTCAGAAGTAGAGAGAACGACATTCGGTATCAATGACTGGAAAGAAATTGTGGAAGAAATGTTAGAATTCGAAAAGATATATATTCCATTTGAGCCAACATCTCGTAGTCCAGATATATTATTCAAGTTGCATGGAAGAACGAGCGGACAGAATTTGATTGTGGGTATTGCTTGTAAAGGACGATGGAGTTTTAATGGTATTAGATGGAATGAAATAGTGGATGAAGCTCGCAAGTTTTTGCAACCAGTTCATGATCAAGTCGTGACTGTTCATCCTACATTACATTGCATGTTGATCATCATGAGTACTAAGCTATCGACTAGTGTAGCAACTGACTTGAATCATTCTAGTCATTGTTATTCCTGTGGCGATAGAGTAGCAGGAGTTTTCACGATTCCTCTTAATTGTGAATTGATCATTCTTTCTGAATCAGATGTAGAAAACTTTATTGGTAAAGATATTTTGTCGAGTTTAAGGAGTGCTTTCAAGTCTACGGATAATCCACATTCGAGAAGTATTGGAATTTCAACAGTGCAAGAAATGGTTTTATCTCTTTCCAAAAATATTTAGAAATAGCATCTTATTGCTGTTTGGATCGATGTTGGTTTGTTCATTTGAGAAGTATTCGAAAAGTTCAGTTCGTTTGTAAAGAAAGTCAATTTTCCTAATTTTCCATTATTTTTGTACTATTTTATCGTACTTTGTCGAATAATTCTGAAACGAGTTTAGTAGTGCAACTGTACAATTTCATTGTTGTTTACATATAAACTCGTTATGTACTGTTACAAATTCAATGTCTTTGTGGTTAATGAGAAAGAACGAAGCTCTCTTTGTTTTTCTGTTTACCATTTCATAGAATGTCTTCAAGATTGGATTCAACTATATCTCACTTCCAACATGTTCTTCGTGGTTTTATGAATCCAATAAAGGAAAAATGAGAAAGTGACAACAAGTTAATTCTAGAGTTGTCAACTAGACTTTCTTGTTCGATACACGATCTGTGTACACCAGTAAAACTGAATTTCAAAAGTTTATGTGATCAAACTCAGTATGGCCTCTGTACCCTCTTTAAGAGTAACGTGGAAAGTAACAGTATTCCAACAAGACTACGGTATTCCTCTAGCAATACTGGAGTAGACAATCAGTTCATTTTAAAAATATATACTTGAAGACTCAGTGAAAAACCAAAAAGAGATGCAAGCAATTATACAACTTGTGAACTTTTGACACTGTTCAGCAGCAATCATCATCCAAGTATGGAATACAATGAGTACATTTTAAAAAAAAGTTTTCAAACATATTTAGTTTACAGTTTGTCATAAAAACAACCGAATGAGTGATTAAGTGTAAGAATTCAAACTTTATTGCCAACTCATGAAACTGTCACGGGCTCTTCGAAGTAAGTTGAATCCTAAATCCCCGAAAGGAGGATTATCACTCGTAGAGAATGCTCTTTCTAGTCCATTCAATATTTCGCTGTCAATGAGCATTTCTACATCTCTTTCACAAAGAACAACAAGTTCACACTTCGGAGGAATTTCAAAAGAATTCCCTCCAATACGCATTCCACTCGTATAACATCGACTCTGATTACCCAACTCGCTTGTAACATTGAGTGCTAACTTTGTACTGACTATAATAAGCATACAATGACAAATCTTCAATGGCTTGGATAAAACTTGTCTAGAAACAGGATCAAGAAATTTCTCAGCTTCTTCAATAATATCTGACCAGCCAATTCCTTCCGATTTCCAACGACCTTTACAAGCAACTCCCACCATAAGAACGTTGGAGTCATCGGGAGAATGCAATTTGAACATAATATCAGGACTATAAGAATTCGCTTCCTTTGGAATATAAACTCTGTCAAAACAAAAAGCTTTGTGAATAATCCTGTTCCATTCATTACATCCAAATGTTTTCTCTTCCTTGTTTGATTTACTTCTTCTTTTTTTACCACGACTAACCGACATCATGTAATGAAGAGGTGAAGGTCCATGGATAGGAAGTTCCATTTCTTTCCATATGGCAGATAATCTACCCAACAACTCCCTAAACTCATTTCGTATTGTTGACGATAGCATCAAAACAAGTCGTATAGCAACAATTCCTTCAAATACACGACATTTGGATGAGAAGAAACAATCCACTGGCTCCATATTAAGTGATCCCAAAAGTATCTTCTCTAATAAAGAGAAAGATGATGCGTTGTTGAGATTTCTAATAAACACTTTTGGAAACAGAACTTGGAAAGTATTATCGTCAATAGGATATCGATAGAATCCCATTTCAGTAACAGCATCAAATAAATAAGACTCCGAGTTGAGTTCATCGTCCGCTTTAAAGGGTATACGATACAGTGCCATCATTAGTAGCATATCAAGTACACTTCTTCTATCCTCATCCAAAGTTAATATACGTGTTACAAACGGCTCAGAGCAAACTGTTCTAAAACTATCCTCCTTCATACACGATAGACATTCATCTTTCGACCCAAAAGACTGTCCTCTTGTTTGTACATAATTCAAAAGCATATTCACTGCACGAGTAAGCAAACCAGGAACTCCACCGGTAGATTCCAATAGTGCCTCTGCCAACTCATTTACTGAAAAAGAACGACTACATAGAATATCACAAACTCGAAATTGAGTCTGTACTTTGAGGTGACTTTTTTCAAGGAATTCAACGATACTGGACCAGTTTAACGGTGATAAAGAAATAAAATGTAATAACACCTTTGATACTGAAGCTGTATAATTCTTAATACTTAAACCCTTGCTTTTCCCAACAACAATAAAGAATACATTGTCTTGTTTACAGAGTCCCCGAACAATACCAAAAAAGTCGTTGTATGGACGAACTCTACCATCCGGGGTCCTTTTCAAATGAAATTCGTCGTAACTCTCATCTAGAACACCAACTTCATCAAAAGCAACAAGAAGAAACTGATCAGTACGCATGTTTAACACTTCACGGATTCTCTTAACTAATACGGTAGTCCTAAGTTGCAGGACGTTGTAACACTCCACAGGACTCGGTTCTTCTTCAAACCCCGACTGCAGACAGGCAGACTTGAACAACAAATAATGAACAGCCCACTCCAGGTTGCGCCTTTCTTCAATGGGATTGATGGGTTTGAGCTCTGTCAAATCCACATAAAGCAAAACGGCTTCACGTAACTTGTCCAAAAACTCTTTCCTGGAAGGGTCTGAAGCAAAAGACGACAGGGAAGTTTCACGAAACCTCTGCACCAACTCCAAATAGCTTCGGCAAAACGTCGTTTTGCCGGAGCCAAATAAGTGGGGCGCAAATGGGACGGCTAACCTGTAATTGAGGCCAGTTGTTTCAACCTTCAGCTCCCTTCGATTGTCATGAAGCTGAAATAGGTTTCTTGTCACAAACAACACGTCATTTTCGCGGTCAACAACAATAGGCTTGAAAGTGTTGTCGGTAACCCACTTTTCACCTGAAGACGTCATCGCCGCCCCAAAATAAAATTTGTAAAATGAGTAGTGAATTCATTGGGTTGCTTTCGTTTGTTAGCACAAAAAGTATTCAGAATAGACTCAAATAGAACATAAGATTGTCTTTATGGAGGATAATCGTTACAAAACATTTTCTGTGTTTGGGCATGGATAGCAATATTGAAAGATTGAAAGGCATTCATACTAGAAGGATCAAATATTCCCTTGTCAACTGAAAGTCCGCAAGTTGTAAGATCTGATTGCTTTTTACGCATCTTGTGTTTGCGACATCAAAGGTTTCGCTAGTGTGGAATCACCAACTTTGCCTTACGCATCCCGAATGCGTGGGAGTGGAAAGCACGATTGGCCAACACCTCCAAACGTTTACAACTTTTGAAAATGAGTTGGCCTGTCTGAGATTGGAATAGGAGAGAAAATAGGAAAATTTCTCTAGATGCTCAACTAAGCGAGACTTTATATATATAGTGTTCAATTCTCTCCAAGCTACTCACGGGTGTCGCTTTCAGACTACACGTTTAGAATGGATGGGCAATGAAGCACTTGATAGATTTCCAATAGCCCTGGATTTCCTCAGGTTTTCACTTTATTTTTCCAGTTGATTGGCTTCAAAGATATTAAAAGTCCTAAAGAAACTTTATTTGTATTTGTTTATTGACGAAATTTGGAAAATTGAAACTGAGAAAGTTTTCGATGTTTCGAGATTGGATAAAGCCTGACAAAGTCACTCGAATGTCTACTGTTTGTCGTTCCTTTTTAGGAGTTTTATTGAGCTTTTTAGCTGTGCCTTTACCTTTTATTTCCGCAAGGAGATCGGATTGTATAATGATTAGACAAGAAGATGTTATATCCTTGCAAACAATGTTCAGTTTTCTTTATTTGGATCTCTTTTCAGAAGAAACTGTAAAGTATTTGATGCCAATATGGAGTACAATAAATAGTCAGTTTTAAAACTACTTTTCCTAGTCATCGTGAAGAACACCATTGGTTCTTCAAACAATTGTATGACTGTGCAGTGGTATTCGTTATTATATTATTGATTGATAGATGTGAAAAAAATTGGAATAGTTTTTGTGATATTTCAGAGGATGAAATAAAAAAGGAAAGTGGAGAAAATGATTTCAAATCGTTCTCTGACAGTGAGTCTCTCTCTCTCGTATGATAAAAGAATTAAGTATTTCTGTTTCTTCTATGCTTTTTTGCAATTATTTTAGAATTTTGTATTCCAACGAGAGAGACTATGTTTGATACTTTTGAGTCATTCTAAATAATGTTCTGGGCATTGAGGAACATTTTGATTTTTGCTATCTGAACTGTTCGAGCCATGAACAAGACAAAGACGGACAAACAATTCTTAGCCAAGCTGGAGAAACATTGTTCAAGTTGGTCTGTCGAAAGACTGTTTTGAAGGACATCAAAAGTTACCATCGAAAATTCACTCCTATTCGTTTTATTTGAATTTCGTTTTCGTCGACAAGTGGTAGTCTCAAATTTGCGAATATATTTACTCTTTACGTTCGATGGTGTTTCTGTTCCAAACTAGAAGAATTGAGTATATTTCGACATGGTTTTGTAGAACATATATCAATAGAATCTAGTACACGTTAGCAGCTTCAAGGTGGATCCTATTCTCAAGTATGTTTCAGCATTTGGTTCGACAGTGATTGGAATCAATACTTGTAGCGAAGAAGCTTTTCACTCTTGGAAAATATTTTTTGAAAAGTATTTATCAAAAGATGGAATATTTGTTCCTATTCGACAAAATTCCAATGGACCTGATGTTCTTATTCGAGTCACAGATATGAAAGGCAATTCTTTCCTTGTTGTTCAAGGTGAATCTTCTTCAGAGCAAGCACCTACGGAGACTGAAACCACCAAGAAGAGAGTATATTTGATAGGTGCTGCATTGAAATGTTTTCAGTTGTCAAGTTCTGGTGTTGGTCGCTCAATGATTAAGGAAGAAGTTGCTAAATTTTTACATCCAGTGGAGTCACAGCTTGAATTGGAACAGAACAATTTAAAAGCCATTCAGTTGATTGTAACCGACAAGTATACTGAAGAAGTTTCCAGACAATTTAGGAATAATCAGAATTGGATATTGAATAGTGGAGTTTATTATGAAGACAATAATAATAATATTGTTTACAGTTCTATCAACTCTGAGATACAACCACAGAATATACGAGAAGAATGGTTATGGATACCTCCTCATTGTCAAGTTGTAGTATGTTCAACAACATCTTTGCGAACTTTTTTAGGTTGCAAGACTAGTAGAGATATTGAAAGAGTGTTTGGAGACAATCCTGGATGGTTGGAACAACTGAAACCACTTTCTGATTTGTTGAGCAATTCTTTTGTAGATTTATTAAGACGTATTCCACTTGAAGAATATGAAAGGAATAGTGGAAGGATGGAAAGAAGAAATACTTGTCCAAGGATGGATATGAATGTGATGCAAGTAGAAGAAACGAGAAGAGAAGAAACTGTTGCCGCACCCAGTTCTATGAGTTCTTCATTTGATTGGAATACTTTTCTTCTTCATCAGGTGGGACTTGATGAGAATCGAGTCCACATATATATTTCGAAGCTTCCGCGTCTTCCGGTGTCTGTTCTAAAATATATCACCTTTCAAGATTTAAAGCATATTGGAATCAAAGACGAAGATATTGTGAAAATTTTGTTCAGATTGCAAGGAATTTCAACAGAGTAGAGGTCTTGCGTATTCATTAGCCAATTTGAATCTTTTTTATATTTGTGAGTATTAAGCGTATTGTACATTATACTCTCTCCCACTTTTAGAATAAAAACTATTCCGTTAAAGAGCACTGGCTGAAAGCGAAGTTTTGTACATACTCGTTACCAAAGCTATTCGATAGATGAACCATAAAGACTATTTTAAAGTAGGGTAGCTTGGAAAACTGGGTTGCCTTGTGTTTCTAAAGCTGCGACTCACTTTTGAAGTGGTGTACTCAAGTGGTTTTTTCGAAAATTTTGCTGTCGTGGGAGCACTAGAGCAGCGAAATAAAAGCTTCTAGTTTGACCATCAGGAGAGCTAAAAGAGAAGAAATTTGTTTCATAAAACTCAAAAACATAGAATTGAAATAATTCAGCTGCTTCAACCAAAAGAAACTGCTTTGGTCTCATAAGACAGTTTGACAGTGTTGAGAACAAGTGACACATTCTCACAAATCTTCACAGAGGCTGCTTACGAGTTTGTTTTCTATGTTGCAATAATAGTATTTTAAAACACCAATTCGTATAGCTTCTCAATATCGAATTGCTGTGAAGCACAATCCAATGTCAACAATGCTTGCACCGCTGTTTTACATTTATATGTTGGAAATGACTCGCTCTACGAAAGATACTTTACAGAACACACTTGTAGCACAAAAAGCATAGCGAATATAGAAGAAAAGATACTTCAAATCAATACTTTGAAACACGACTCAAATAACCTTAAAATAAGATGAAATTGTCATACAACTGTAGTATCGACATTTCAACAAGGTATTGTTCCTCAAATAATGATTTTCTTTTTTTGTAGATAGAAAATTCATTGAAAACTCAGTTTTGGAGTTTGTGGAAGTTGAAGTTAGAGTCACAGAGCCAATCAAATAGCCATTGGAAGATAGTTATAGGAACAATGTCAAAGTTGAATGTCGCCGTTAGAGAAGCTTTGTCAGTCGCTAAGGTCTTATAAGCAAGTAGTTGAGTTTTGAAAACACTTTGTTACACAAGTTGTTCGATAGCTTTTTTTTGGCCGTTTTTATGTTGGATACATGGATATTATTCGCTGTAATGTTCTGTTTGGAACTGCTTCTTTGTCTCGACTCTTCATTGTAAACTTTTCTTATCTTAAAAAATACTTACAGTTTATGTACAACTATTTTTGTGTATTTGTGCGAACCATTTGAAATTGGATTGAATTCTTAAATTCGAAACACACTTTCTAGTTGTAACTAGTTGTTTTCCTGGTTTTCCTTTCTAGTTTCAATACTGTCCCTTGCAATGAAGGTTATTAGTTACATCCTTACATGAACAAGTACACAACTTACCTTTTGGTATTTTTTTTAATACCAAAATTCACATATTCATAGAGAAGACTTGCAACTTGTCTTTTCATCAACTAGCAACAAAAATTTGAATTTGACGTTGCAAAGTAATTTTGATATTTGATCGAAATTCCTAGTGCAACTGAAAGATTTTACGAATTTGTGTAATTTTTCCCGAGTTTTTCGTATCAAGAACTTGTTGTTGAAGTCCTTTGTATTCAATTTGCTTAGACTGTCTTCAAACATATCCGTTTACAGAGTTCATAAGAAGGAGGTTGGTATGATTACGGAATAGTCCAATTCTCTTCATAATCATAGATTCGTGTTCAAAGGAGGTACTGTTCCTTCCTGGAAACAAAGAAGATGTTCATACCAGTAATGTCACTTTTTAAGATATTAGACTGCAGAGTTGTGCGTAAAGAAAGAACAAATAGATAAGAGCATTAACAAAAGATCGACAACCCCCATTTTGTAGATCTACAGGAGAGCCTTCATGCGTTCCCTTTGAAGCAGCGAAGACAAACTAGATGATTTCTTCTAAAGGGATAAAACCAATAATTGCCTGAAATGTATATTAAAAAATAAAACAAACTTTACAGCAAGTTGAGACAATTCCCTGTACATTCTTCATCACTTAAAATTCCGATGTATCTAAGACAATGTCATTCACCATAACTTGGAAGTGAATATTCAAGTGAGTGATGTTGTCTACTAGCTCAAACAACCCACATGGAGCCTATAAAGATTGCAGAGAGAAAAATGGTATTCAAGAATCATATCATAACGAAGTAAAATTACCACTGGAAGATTCAATACTCTACTATGATAGCCCAAAAATGGCGCAATGCATGAAGAGGCCACGCTGAAGCTCTAGCGACGCTCGAAAGGAAAATTTCATTATGTTCATTCATAATGAGCAAATTTGAAGATTTTACTACAATTTGAACAGCTCCTGATAATCTCTGCCAAAATCATGCATTTCCCAACTCCACCGACTTCAGCAACTTCGACAAGCTCTTTGAAGGGACATTTCCGACTAGAATTTTCCAATCATAGCACTTTTGTCTGAAGACATTTAACAGAAAAACTTTTGTTCCTCCAAAGTACTGAACAAATCAATCCAAGTCCAAAAGTGGCAGGCAAATTGAGTACGACTCTGTTTCCTACACGTCCTAAAATTGGAAGGACTCAAGACATCTTTTGATTTCCTAGTTGTTATCAAGCTTACAGCTTCGTTCCAAATCTCGAAATTTCTTGGGGGTAAAATTCCAGAGCCGAAAGTGGACTCTGAACTTTCGGTTTCCACAATTCAGAAACTTCTGAATCAAACTCGATAGAGATGCCATCATAAATGAAGGGATACTCCGCAAGCCATTTATTGACAAACCCCGGCGACATCTATAACACTTGCATCTTTAAACAAGTCTTGTGATGCCACAGTATTTTCCTCTTAAAAGCCCTTAGGAGTTGATGTTTGTGAATTCCGACGTCTTCCGGAGGAATAAACTGATGGGACAGTATTGGATTTTGTTTTCAAATGCTGCAGATACTTGATTCTTCCTCAAGCATCTCAATGCGGGAGTGTCAAACGTAAGTTGTTTTGTTGCGAAATGTCTGTGTTACTGAAACATTTTCATCGTAATTCATTTGAAGATAAATATATTCAGAAATGACAGGTTATGTGATAGCAAGAAGATGCTATTAGTATCTTGTTTAAATTCAGTAAGTTGATTGGTCTTCAAGTCCGATAGATGCAAAACATGGAGAATACCCACTTACTTTGGAAACCTACCTTGAGTATGTTCTTTATCCATGAAGAAGATGTATCTAGATGGAAAAAGCTTCATCAACTTTTCATTGCATTATTTTTAGGAAAACAAACTAATACAACAAATGCAAGAATTCAGGCAAGTCAAACAAACAGACAACGTGCTTAGTTAGCTTAGTGATTCAATAGAATCTCGTTGGACCTCCTTCATGCTTGGTTATCGAAGAATATAGTAATGAACTGCTCCTTTGGCCTCAAGAAGATGCTTTTTGGCCAAACCAACATATCCTTCGTTGAACAAATCTCTTATATCTTCCAATTGCAATCCTTTGGTTTCAGGAAGAAAGATAAAGTGGAAGATCCAAAAGAACAAAGAAACACCAAAATAAAAATAAAATGTACCTTGAATGGTAAAGACTGCTACTTGTTTGGAGAACAAAAGAGTGGACAGTGCTAAAGAACCCAGAAGCAAGGCAGAAGCCCTGCCATTCCATAGTTACATGGAGCTCATAGATTTCATCATGAGTAACCCATGCAACAGGAGATATTCTCATTTGAAAACCTAGATAGAAGATAAGCATGCCTATCATAAATCCTGCAGCACGTTGGTTTGAATTGGAGACATAGATACTAGAGCCAGCAACAAGTTCTCCAATCATAAAAATAGGAAAACTTATTAGTAGCATGGTTCTTCTTTCATAGCGATCTAGCTATAGTAAGTAGGAAGGGTCCAACAAAAACTCCAGAATCCAATTGGCATCTGCACATAATGTGACTCATGACTGGTTCAACCAAGTGATTTCGTTGTGCTGGCAAGATCATAATTATTTATCAATTTCACGAGCTTAAGATATCATCTCAATTCGTTTTCGTTAGATATTTTCCAAAGAGAAAAAGTCAATAAGTTTTTGGAAATTAGGTTTGGCGACTATATACATATCGTTTTGGTTCTCCTAAAGGAAGAACCTTGTCTGTCAAGGAGTTGCTATAATAGTACTGTATGAGGATACCTTTGATAAGCCTGGAAGAAGAGAGAAAAAATCTCAAGCCATAATTCGGCTCTTAGATTGTTTCAAGTCTCTCTTGGAATAAGTGTCCCAAAATTTTCAGAGAACTCGAGAACAGAGGAAACTACAAAGGAGAGAACAAAGGAGTTGGAACTATGCAAGGTTAACAAGGGCACATCAAAGTCCGAAATGCTATTTCAGAGGAAATTCTATAGTGGTTCTGTCTTGCTCTTCACTTTGCTATATGAGAGAGAAGATAACCACAAGGGCTTCTTGACCAAATAGGCTAGGAAGCTATCTTCATCACCATAACTCTATGGAAGACTCTCCGAATCATTAAGTTTGAACCAGACACATAGATTGGGACTACAGAGAAATCTTTTGAGAAAGTATATGATATGAGAATGTCAGACTGGGAAACATATGCAATTTTATGACACAGTAGCTAAGATTTTCTTGTGTTTCTTTGGCATACCCAATTACAATGCTGTTCTTACCTCTTCAAAGGCGTTCCAGTTTTAGTCATGGTAGACGTAAATTCTGAACATTAGGCTTCAAAGAGAGTAAAATATACAAGAAACATTCTCATGCAATTTTTACATATATGGGTCCAGTTCTATTAATGGATTCAATGTAAATCGTTCCCAAACCCTGAGATGAAATCCAGTCCATGTTTCAGAAATTTGATTCTTGGTTACTTGTAAAATTTAGAGATTCTTGAAGTACAAGCCATTTATTTCTAACAGATGTGGTGATACTGTAGGATCAATCAGTAAGAATATATGGGCCACTTGAAATTTTGAAGATTCTCATTTCGGTTGTAACTCCTTTGCTTTACACATCGAATACTAGGCTTGTCACAATAGTTACTTGAAAAGACTGAATTCGAAACCAACTGTCTTAAGCTGAGAGAATCAACATAATAGATCAATGTATATGTGATACAAATTATTCTTGACAAGGAGCGCACAATAGAAATACAACTAATATAACGTATCTCAAACGCTTTAGCTGATGCTAAGCACATTCATAACCTCGAAACCAAAAAAACAATATGCACTATAACTGGTAAACAATGTTCTATCCCATCGATGTTTTTACAAATTTGTGATTCCAAAGATCAACATGCACTGCAAGAAGAGCATAGTTTTAGAAAAGGATATTTATAAGGCAAATAGAAAGTTCGATTGCACATGAAGAACCAAGACGCCTTATGCAAGGATGCATATCTACATCGTGTATGGAAACTATTGTAGGCTATGTTCAGAGTGATTGTAGAGTTTATATACGGAAGACTCGACTACACCAGATAGTAATTTCTCTAAAACAAGTACAAAAGTTACATGAAATGATCAGGGGAACCTGAAGAGTGGAGTGCTGTTCTTGGACAATGCATGCATACGTTTCCGTATAGTTTTATTTTCACAAAGAGTTTCGACATTCTGTTGGTGATAGTATTCATAGAGAATTACCTTAAAGAACGTTTGTTTTATGAAATGATCACTTCTGTCTATTTAATAACCAAGAGGTTACTTATCGACATAGCTATGTCAACTCTGTTCGAAGATAATTGATATCATATACATGTTATATATTTGTATGAACTACGTTTAAATTCAACCATGATGTTGAAGCAATAATCAGAATCTTTGTGCAACAAAGTTGCCGAAATTTCTCTCTCAACCCCTGTTGGCATTATTGAACGAGGCTAACTGCATCATCTCCATATGGAGAATGAGGTTGCAAAGAAAACCGAATCGAATGAAGAACCATTCGCAGTAGAAAAAGGGGGTTACTCTGGAGAGAAAGTAGCCCAAGAACTATCACTTATACGTTATTGACATCCTTTAATTCATTACTAGGTTTGGCCTCCATTGAAGAATGGCGTCAATTACAAGAACTGCTACATGTTAGCTGCGATGAGGAAGCTGACAAGATGACCATACTATTGAAACAAATGTAACTAGTCACAATGCATACTGTCCTTGAAAATAACAAGAATCAACTGGAACAAGAAAGCCAAGACCGTCGCGTCTCTAGTCTTACTTTTAAGAAGACTAGACTAATGGAATGACTATATTTACGTAAATGGAGGAAGTATTTGAAAAGTCTTAGAGATGGATCTTATCCTGTGATTGGTAAAAGTGCATATTGAATGATGTCAAAAAGAGAAAGATAAACGTGAATGTGACTATGAGAATACAATATTCGAAGAATTCTAGAAAGAACGAATCAAAGTCTGTCATGCCTCACTGATAGATGAATGCATATAGAGCTACACATAATAGTTACAGAAGCAAAAAACCAAAAGTACTTTTAGTATTCAGAGTCAAAAACTTGAAATATAGCTACTGACGAATTTCCAAAAAGGGGCTTGGCTAAATATCGTTGAGATTAGAGGCCTACAAATGGCAACTGAGGAAATACGTATTCCTACATATATATATTTGCACTAGATATCTGAATCGAATAAAGCTTTTATCGATATAATGTCTTGTCCTATATATAGAAAAGGTTTTACTCCATTGATCATCCAAGTCGAATACTTTTATTCCAACAAAGACTAAAACTTGACCCCAGCTCTCGTTTTTCCAAGAGCTTCTTTCAACAAATTACGATGATATTCAATGGCTTCAGTTTCATGTTTCTTCAAATCACCTCGCTCTAAATACGCTTTGCAACCAAACTCATAATAGTCACAGTATTCAAATACTCTATCGCAGTCTTTCTCAATGTGATATTTCCATGAATGCCATGTAGAAAAGAAACTATGACATGCAACACATTCTTTAGGAGCTACAGCACATTCGTGCGCAATATGTGCACAAAGCATTGTCGATGGAATAGCACAATGACAATGATCACAACAAACAAGATGGTAACTACAATTTCCATAATGTGAATCAAAAAATTCTGACCTCTTCAGTACTAAATTGCATGAGCTGCATTTACCCATTTCATTTGGACAGTCTCCTTTATGACTAGTTTCATAATCTTTCAATGCTCCTTGCCATCCACATAAATGAGGACATTGAAGGCGTAGTTTCAAGATAACTTTTTCTGCAAATGGTGAAACTTTCCAATCAGTACAAACTGTTTGACAGGTTGGACAACTTGATTCGGTCCGAGCTTCGATGCAAACTTTGCAAAAAATATGACTACAATTCTCTGAACAACAAGGATCAGTACAAATAGAGCAACAAATAGAACAAACATAATCTTCGGTTTCAAAATACTTTGGAAGCGTTCTAACGTTCACTGAGTTGGAAGTATTTGTTATGAAATAGGTCATCATTTCAAAAGGTGGATAAATAGGGATGTGAGAACTTGACTCTTGTTGTTCAAGTCGTCGATGCTGCATAAATAAAATAAACAATAATTTCATCTCTTCCAGAACAGTATTCTTATATTCTAAATAACTTTGGTTTAAGCATGAAGCATATTTCGATGATGGAAGAAGGTGTTCTGTCGCTGTATTGGTCTTCAAAGTAGATTGACCTAAACTTCTGCTGATATTGGAAGCATTCGATTCGATGTTAGTCAACTCGGATTGATTGCGTTTCAAGTACTGCTCGATTTGAGAAGAAAATATGTCACCTTCGGAGGTAATATGATTATTATCAATATTCAATACAGTCAATATATGATTCTCTTTCAATGCTTCACTTAGATATTTGGCACCTTCGGATGCAATATTGTTGTTATGAATATCCAATTCAGTCAATGTATGATTCTCTTTCAATGCTTCACTTAGATATTTGGCACCTTCGGATTTAATATTATTCACATCAATACACAATTTAGTCAATTTATGGTTCTTTTTCAACGCTTCACTTATATATTTGGCACCTTCGGATGTAATATTATTTCCACCAATATACAATTTAGTCAATGTATGATTCTCTTTCAACGCTTCACTTAGATATTTGGCACCTTCGGATGCAATATTATTTCCACCAATACACAATACAGTCAATGTATGATTCTCTTTCAATGCTTCACTTAGATATTTGGCACCTGCGGATGCAATATTGTTGTTATGAATATACAATTTAGTCAATGAATGATTCTCTTTCAATGCTTCACTTAGATATTTGGCACCTGCGGATGTAGTATTATTTTCACTAATATCCAGTCCAGTCAACGTATGATTCTCTTTCAATGCTTCACTTAGATATTCGGCACCTTTAGATGTAATATTATTTCTGGGAATACTCAATAAAGTCAATGTATGATTCTCTTTCAATGCTTCACTTAGATATTTAGCACCTTCGGATGCAATATTGTTTCCTCCAATATATAATTCAGTTAATGTATCATTCTCTTTCAATGCTTCACTTAGATATTTAGCACCTTCGGATGTAATATTATTTCTGGCAATATTCAATACAGTCAATGTATGATTCTCTTTCAATGTTTCACTTAGATAATTTACTCCATTGGAATCAATCTTTCGCTTATCTAGATCAAGAGTAGTTTTATGAGTCATCCAAAGAGGCCCAAAGGGAACAGCATTGGTAGGCGATAATTGCAGACTCAAACAATCAAAGAAAGCTTTCAAACATATTCGTTTTCTTTGCAGAAAATGTAAAATATGGAAAAACTGAGGCTCTTTCCATTGCCAACCTAAAAGAGTATAACAACTTTCAAGAGAAGCATTCTTCAAAATTTTCAATAATCTCAATAGTCGTGGATTGGATATACTTGTACACCTCATTGCCAATGACTTGAGAGTCGAAATACAACGAAAATTATCGACCAATATAGTCCAAGTGTTGGATAGGTCAAACATGTCCAAGTCAATATATAGAAATGAGGAACAATGGCCTTTACGAAATAGAAAAGATAATAATTCAAGTATAAAGTAACTCTCAGTATCATCAACTTGAAGAAAAAGTATGCTGCTAGTAACTGAATTTGGAAATTGTTCGATAACTTCACCGAGTTGAACAATATCCGTTTCCAAAGAGCAGATGATTACATATTCAAACAAAGTTGGATATTTAGTAACACCAGCTTCAAGTTGACCACGCAGGCCTGAACAACGAGTCATTGGGAGGCTCAAGTTGATAAACTTGAACTTTTCTAGCATCAAGTTTCTACAGTTATCATTCACCTTGTTTAGGAGCTGAAGAAAATTTGAATTGGTTCTATACTCAAAGTTTGCAGCTTCTATTGGAGAGTTTTCAAGAAGAAAGCTAAAAATAGCTTCTCTTAAAGAGCCAGGAATCTCA
Source organism: Galdieria partita (assembly GCA_025991245.1). Lineage (NCBI taxonomy): Eukaryota > Rhodophyta > Bangiophyceae > Galdieriales > Galdieriaceae > Galdieria > Galdieria partita. The sequence continues at coordinate 41,571 of BQMJ01000016.1, forward strand.
AAGTTGAAAGCGTTATTCGTCAAAGTCGAACCTGTGGTATTCTGAGAAGTAGACATTTTTTGTTTGAGCTCAAGTAAGGAGGTGCTGACTCAGTGCTTTTAGTAGTATCACAAGTCTCTGTTTCGACAGAGAGTGTTGCGAACACGTGCCTTCGGTCCAATTGAGAAGAATGAAAATTTGGGACATTCTTTCATGACAACTCTTTGTGGTTTATATCCGACAAGAGGCAGCATTGTTACAAGTTAACAAGTTACTATTGCACCTTTTGAAACATCCAAAAATTTTCAACATGACAAGTTGCCCAAGTACAGTCATTAATATTATAATGTTACAGAACTATATTTGGATTCAGTTTCAAGATTGTCTCAAAATTTTGTGCATTTTGAAGAAGAATAGTTATACTAGACAATGCTGCTAATTCTGCCTCACTATATATTGTTGGCTGATTCTTCAAGGCTCTTCTTGTGATTGGGATTGGAGGTCTGTTTGGAGAGGGAATGGTGATGATTCATGCCTTGTAACAGAAAGGTAGGGCAATGCTACTCTTCTGTTTTGCCCATACATATATGTATCGATACAAACAACTTTAAAGAGCGTTTCAAGTGTCTACTGTTACATTGTCCTAAGATTGTTTCTTCTTGAGAGAAAGAAAACCTGAATTACTATAGTTCTCTGCAACCAATCTATAGACGCAGAAGTGTGTGCAATCTTCTGAAGGTTATTTCTGAAAGAATCTTAACTCTAAGAGGTACACAGTCCCTTTCTCAACATTGGAACTAATCCAGCTAAGTGTTTTTCTTTCCCAATGTGCAATACTCTAGTTCAGAATAGTGAGCATCCTACTATCGATAACTTTCGAATAAGACTATTTTCTTACAACAAATAACGAAAGTTGCAAGCTCCGATAAATTGGTATGTTCCATTGCCTCTTTCATAAAGTGATAGGAAATTTTGAACTAAACCATAGTCTTTACATCATGTCACTTTGCGTAATTGATGTAATTTGCGTTTATCGTTTGCACATAGTCAAAAGTATGCGATCAGATAAGACAAATTGTCAGTCTTGAAAAGGAAAAATTGAGTAGAATTGAATATCTCCCTTGTCTGTATCGGATAGTAATCTTTGAAAGCTGCCACTCTGAAGATTATTCTGTCAGCAGTTGAACTTAACTAATCTATGAAGTTCCACATAGTCTGTTTCGTAGATAAGAGACAAAGAGTGGAACAGTTGAAACAGGAAGAGTGGAAAACACGTATTAAATTTCGCAGTAACTAGATTTCTCTTACCCAATGCACAGTTGATTTTAGTTGATCTGTAAGTCATTGAAAGAAGCTGTGCTATCTTAAAGTATGTTCCTCAAGGTTGAAATCACTTCAAATAATTTTTCTCGCAGCAACTCCAAATCAATTTTCCATATGAAACAAAGAAACAATCAATTTCTTGTTTGAATTCCAAAGTATCTCTATAAGCAAATTATATAACCTTTGCAGCTCTATAAATTGTAAAGTTTGTGTTGAATTGCACAATTTGATTTTGGGATGTTTGGCCCGCCGTCAAAGGATGACTATTGAAACTTTTTTAAATATGTCCTGAGAGTCTGTTAGACACAAAGAAATATTTCAAGATGGTCTGAAAAAATTGACGAAAAGTTTAGCAACGTATGGTTGACAAACTTGCCTTATCTTCAACAAGAGTGTTTGTTCAAAACTCTCGCGTCAGTTCTTGGAGATAAAATACAAGTAGGAGGTAAAGTTTTTGAAGTTGGGAAAGAAACTTTTGAAGAAATTGCACCGTTGCTTGTTCCCAAGAAGTTTCCCTAAGATTTCCCAGTTCAGCCAAGTTCTGGTAATATTTCGAGAAGCTTTCTGAGACGAGAGTTTATCAAGAGTTGGAATAGACACATTGAAAGTCTTGATGCGGAATGTTGCAGTCCTCCATCCCAGCAGATCATAGTTTCTGCAGCTAGTGGTCTAGGAAAGAGTTTAGATCTCTATATGGCTGCTGTTTTCAAGTCATTGCAGGATTCCCCTACAATATATTGGAAACGCAGAGACGTGGATGAAGAACTGTAGCAGCATCTCTCAAACGGTTTCACGTTACTTGAACATTTTGCTTTTTATGAATGCAGACATTCTTGAAGGAATGCCATGCTTCATGACAACTGACTATGATTCTTTGAATGGTGCTCCCCTTAAAGATGTCGTTTATTTTGCCATAAAAGAGAAAGAAATATCTCTGGCTTCAAACATAATGCGTTTTGGGGCAAGTTTGGTCTTAACATAAATAGATGGCCGGATTTCTTTCAGTTTTACACTGAGTTTGAAGTAATGAATACAGTAAGTAATCGCTCTTTCTTGTTTTATAATAACTTTTTCATTTACTTGAATAGCCTTGCTGTGTTCTTCTTGCAGGTTCACTGCATCATCCATTTGAAGATAATTTGCCTAGTGGTTATGGAAATGTCAAACACTATTTGGAGCCTTTAAGTTTCAAAGAGTTTGACTTGTGGCAAGATTTACCTGATTATCCACCCATTCTTCGTCAACATTCAGATGAAATTGTCGAACTTACTGGATTGGTGCCTAGAATGATAGCCAAAATGGTAACACTTGCCAAAGACCTTCCGAATGCAAGTTTTCAGGATTTGAAGACTGATTTCACCTCGGAATGCCTTCCGGAAATGAGGGAAAAACATAGAACCTATGTCAGAAGGCTTAAGTATGAGGAAGATAGGGATGATTTTTACAGTATGTTATATGACCTATTCATGGACCGGAAGGCTCCCAGTGTTACGTTGGCAGACGGAGCATATAGAGATCGCGGATTACTAATTGTTGTGAATCGCTCCTATTTGCGTTTTTACAACAGTATTGCACGCGATATCTTGTTATTCTCTTTCCTTAAAAGATATGCTTCTGAGAATTACTTGGCTGAACTTTTTCAACTTTATCGAAGTGATCCAAGCACAAGAGGACAGACTTTTGAAAAATTATTCTTTTTGTGGTTTATCAGTAGAACAGAAGAAGTGACTATCCGCTCCGATAGCAAACCTTATAGGAACTTGAGTTTATCTTGTCATAGTTGGGTTCGGTTGATTAGAGATGAATTTGATCCTCCCATGAAAAAGTTTACTCATTCCTGTTGGATATTACTGGAAGAACGACATCCTTGATTTGACTATATTTTTTGTGGATATTGTGAATTCTCAATGGCATATATACTTTTTTCAAGTATCTATATCTTCATTTTACAATCATAATCGTGACTCTGCCGCTATTGAAAACTCTTTTTTGCCAGCTTTGAAGAAAGATGCATGGAATATTTTAGAATCGGCTAACTTATCAACTAGGAGGTCAAAGAGGAAACAAGGATCAATGGCAAGTTCCCAAGGTGGCCAAAAACGTAATAAGAAGAGGAGACGAGTAAAAGTAACAGATAAGCCTCAGTTACTAAGCTTAATTGGTTTGATTTTGAATGAAGAGTTTGCTATCACGTTAAAAGAAGATGATTCTGGAGGGATTGTAGATTTTCGTTTATTGGATTCGACACTGCATAAGTATTGTCTATGTTACTCCATTACCATTTAAGAAGGCCTAAGGTAGTTTATCAGTACCAGACTATATTGAGTTTCTTTGTAGAGAAGGCTTTTCTGAAAGATTTCGAGTTTTATTGGAAAAGGAAAAGTGATGTTTTACGATCCTTTGATGGAAGCAGAGTTGTTTTGAGCTTTACGATTTACAAAGACTATGATAAATGATACTTTTTGAATATTTTATTTTTTTTTTTTAACTGGCAAGCTAATGATGAATCATTGTGGAAGCAGAAAGTCTGATATGGATGGTTATCTTGCAATAATAGATGATGTATATATCCTAAACAAAGTCAATTTTAGCAATTTGAATGAAAATCAAAATAAAACCTCAATTTCAAGTAAACAGCTTTGGAGAGAGTCTTTATTGGATATCTTCAGTTATACAGAATCACCTTGTTTCAAACTTGGAGACATGCTTTTCAGCCAAACGATCATTCAGAAAGTATTCAGGAGGCTCTTAAAGTCTGTCAGATAACAAATCTTTGCTAATGAAATTGTTGGAGGAGAAATCGTCAATCACAAAGAGAAGCAAGCACCTATTAGCAACGACACATAAGTTGTCATTTTGAAGGCAAGTATGCTGATAAAAGACAACTAAACAGCTTTTCAATCAGCTTATGTACAGAACAAATGTTTCATAATTCATAGAGTATATAATTGAATTGTAAAGAAATAGAGCATCAATTATTGACTTTATCTACTTTGTCAATTCTGTATAGGAAAACTCTCAATGACATCATATTATTGGGACTCACATCTTATCAAGATACTATTCTCGAAATACGCACACTTGATGCTTGCTTGAATACTAGAAACTACAAAGCAAGTTGTCTCAGAAATATATTTCGCAGGGGTTCTTAGACAATCCAAAGAGTAACTACGAGTGGAAGCCAATGTTCGAAATGAATCGCTGGACTATTGAATTCAAAAAATGGTAAAAACTCCACTTGAACAACCTAATAAAAGTCCTCTTTGGAAATGAAAGCGCCAACAAAGTTAAAAGCAAACTTTATACCCAAAGTGATTATCACACTAGCAGGAACAGCAAACAAACTATTTACTCAAGGGGACTTAGTTTCCCAAATATGTTTTGTTGAATCCACGCAAAGTTCTGTGAGTCGATAAGTTATTTGTTAAATGTAAAACCAAATAACTATGTCACAGAGGAAACAACAGAGTCACTTGCGAGCAGGACTGTAATATTAGCTCTCATACGTAAACTATACACTACTCTTATGAAAGAGCTTTCAAGAACTTGTTGTAAGCCTAATTTTGCCTCGGATCAGGGTGATCTGTTGTGGTTGTTTTAGTTTACAGAATGAATACTACTGGTGTTGAAAGAATCAAAATTCTCAATGTCAATAGCGAATCAGCAGAATTGCAAGTTCTAGAAAAGCTATTATCGTACCCTTTGCAGCGTGATGGTACACACGACAACTCTTCGATCTCACGAATGTTATGCACCCCAAATGTTATGAAAGTGGCAAAAGCACGTTTGGTGAACATTTCCAAAAGTTCCTTTTGGTTAACAAAGAGAACTTGTTGTAATATTCAAATACTGTTGGTCGCTTACCTGGCTTTGGGAACGAGGAGAATTTAGGAGAACGTGCGCTGGACTCTCAACGACACTTTATATGTTGTGTTGAATCTCCTCAATGAATCGAGAGGAACATTTTTTCAAGATACACTTTTGGAGTGGATAAGCAAAGAGGCACTTGCGCAATACCGAAAAGGTGCGATTTTACTTTCCCAAGTTCTTTCTTTTATGGATAGTGCAGAAGAATGGCGTTAGAAACTCTTGCAAGTAACCAAGAAACACTATTGTTTGTTGACGAAGTTGGAGCTTTGAAATGCTACGACTTACCATGTTGAAAGATTTGGTATCTACTCAAGGAGTAACTCGAGTGCACAACGTCTATTGTTCTTTTTTTGGAGTCTTATCAAAAATTTTACGTCTAACTATTGTAATTTGTGTTGTGGCAGGGAGATTCTGTCACAACTAATCAACGAGATACCTATACTTCCCGAGTAACTTTATCCTTTCTTCGTTTAGATCCCCTTTCAAAAGAAATTGTCAAGTTTCTTATACAAAATACCACTTATGACAGTGAATCTATTCTAAAAGTTATTTTTCCTGAAGGATAGGATTGCTTCTTCAAACAATTACATGATTATACAGGCGGAGTGCCTTATTATCTCATCTATGTTTTGAAAGAATTATATCAGTAAAATTCGTTCGAGGTCCAGTGACGAATCAGAAGATGAAATGCAAACGAGAATCGAGGAAATGTATCCAAATTTTTCCCTTTCAATAAGTGTGTCTCATTTGACATCAAAGGGAATGTTTGTCTTTATTCTCCCTGCGAGTATGTTTGAATTTCATATTCCCATGTGGGAGACTTTGTCAAGTAGTTTAGGAACAGGAAGCAATTCGAAATATGTGTTGGATATTGCCAATCATTTTGGTTTTTATTATGAGCATTGCTCAAAGAATGAACAAGATCAAGGTGAACAAACTACTGTCAACCAAAAAGAACAAACAATTTTCAAGCTGGTCTTTCCAAAGATTGTTTTGAAGGCCATCGAAAGTCATTTCAGGGAAGCCCCTCCTATTCGTTTTATACTATTTTAGTTTCAAAAGAGAGCTAGTGAGAATGACTTGACGTAAAATGGAGTTTTCATGGTATTAGATGGAATGAAATATTGGAACAAGTCTTTGTATGCAGGTCATGACCCATTATTGACTAATTACTTTACATAGCACTGTGTGTTGATCATCATCAGTGAGAAATTGTCCACAAATGTGTGAGATGACTTGAGCAATTCTGGTCATTATTATTCCATTGGCGTTAGTTTGCAGCTATTCCGTGATCCCTATTGTCATTCTTTCTGTTTCTGATGTAGGAAACAATATTGACAAAAATTTTCGAGTTAATAATCCGCATTCGAAAATTGGTTGTATTTCAACGTTACAAGAAATCGTTTTATCTCGTTCTCAGAAAATTTAGGAATATCATCTCATTACTCTCTATCAACACTCAGTTGTAATCTAAGAAAAGTTGTTGAAACTCAATGTTTTCCAAAATACTTGACCTTTCTAAACTAGTCTGAAACTGCACTACTTACAAGACTTGTTAAAGCACTCGTAAACGAGCTGAGGACTGCATTTTCTTCAATATTAAGAGGAAGAGAGATTCCTGAAATCGTTTTCTCGACACTCGATAGTACGAATTCTGAAATACTGCTCCTGGTTTTGAGAAGTAAAGCTTCTTGTTTTTCCTACCATTTTGTTTACAATAAGAAATAGCAATCTATCTTCTGCAAAAATGAGCAACTTGAAGAACTTAATTTTTATCCATGTGAATCTATTTTCTTGCAAAATAATATACGTACTTCAGGATTTGAAAGTATGAATTGCGGTGTGTTATCTTAAATAGACCTTGAGATATTTCAAGTCATAGCTTGATTCTTGTATTACTAAAACTATCACATGTTAAGAAATCATCCAAATGGTCAGGTTGCTTTTCAATCGGGATATCAGACTTTGCTGGATAGCGAGTACAGAGTTTCTCAAAATTGTGAGCCGATGATGAAACAAGACACGAGAAGTCCGTTGATAAAATCTATTAAAGCAGCAAATACAATTTATAACAGTCTTTCTTTCTACTACGTACAGCCAGTGAAAAACTTTTTAAATGAGTGCGGTGAAACATATCGATAGCTAGAATGTTATCATATTGCCTCGTGTATTGTTCACACGAAGGCGACTATAGAAATTTCTCTATGACTCTAAAGCATCCGATAATTGGTACTCCTAGTTCAAAATATCATCACTACAATTATCTCGCAGAAGTGTTGATTCTTCGACACTTCCGAAGAGTAGTATAGAAAGACGCAATAACAAGAAATAAATTTGATTTCAAAATTATTATGAAATTCAACAGAATTTGGCAGTTGCGGTTCCATATGAAGCATTTCAGTGCTTTCGTAGTTTGAAAAGGGTCCGTTCTTATTTCATGTTAGCAATACAAAGCTAACTAATATCGGAAAACTTCCTTCTAGAATGTAACTTCCAAACAATATTCAGCTCCAACTAAAACTATCCATCCGACCTTGTCAGTGATTCAATATTACAGTTGTTTTCCGAAGAATTTTCCAACTGTTCAATTGCCCACTTCAAATGCTCAGCCACTAAGCTGTCTTGTATCGAATCCAAAAGATTCTAAAGTTTGATCTTCAACATACAAAGGATATGGTTAGAAATACTATATTCACCTTCAATATGGGAAGCACTGTGATATCTCCAGAGTTGCCCAATGCAACAGCGACATTCCTCAATAGTCTTGAACGTCCAATCCTTTGTATAGCAGTTTTCTCAAAACGCTTTCGAAAATCTTCTTCGCTCATCTGAATCAATTCAATAAGTTTAGGAGTAGTGACTTCAGAGTCAGGAGATCCAAACAGTGGACTCTTTCCAATCATTTCCTGCCAGTCGAATTTGTTCCAAGGACAGACTTGCTGACAAATATCACAACCGTATATTTTGTTACGCATAAGAGGACGCAAATCAACCGGAATGCTTCCTTTGAATTCGATGGTCAAATAGCTAATGCACTTGCGAGCATCCATTCTATAGTCTTCATCTAAAGCTCCAGTAGGACAAGCTACCTGACAACGTTTGCATTTTCCACAGCCAACCATTTTCTTTGGAGGAGAATCAACTGGTAGTGACAAAGTGGTTAGTATCTCTCCAAGAAAGAAACCGCTACCAAGGCGAGGATGTATCAACATAGTATTCTTTCCAATAAAGCCCAGGCCTGACCTCTCACCTAAATCACGTTCCATAAGGGCCCCAGTGTCAACGTACCACTTGCCTTGTCCCCCAGCCTTGAGAAATGTTACAATTATAAGATATCTAAAGACATCAACAAAATACCTTGTGCAGAGCGAAATCTGCCAATTCACGTAACTTGTCACCAAAAATATCGTGATAGTCCCTTCCCCAAGCATAGCAACTAATGTCTCCTCGAGATGGATCTTCCCGAATCGCTGTGAAACCTCTTTTGCCGGGCCAAAAAAATAACGAGCACACTATTATGGACTGAACACCAGGCAATATTTTCTGTAGGTCTCTTCTTCTTTCTAAACGATCTTCTCTTGCCAAAAAATGCATTTCCCCATGACGACTAGAAAAACGAGAAACATGTTAAATAACACGATTGAAATTTGAGAAAAAAACCAACCCTTCATCTATCCACTTTAAAAAACTCGAGAAACGCTGGGAAGGTTCAGCACTTGTAATAGTGACGGGACCCATCCCTAGTTCTCTCGCTTTTTGCTTTAATAACTGGACAAGTTGTTGTTTTTCTTCCTCATTTAGCGGAATCTCCTGTCCTTTATCAATGAAACAACGTTGTTTCTTTCTACTCCCAAAGAATCTCGAGAGGACGTTGAGTTTCTTACTTGGGATTCTCAAAAAAGTCCGTCTCGGTAAGATATTCATGGATGATAGACACACGTTACATGAGCTGCTTAAAGTAACGTTCGCTTCAAAGTACAAAAATAAACGATGACAATATTAAACATTGGCTCCTCTCAACCAATGCCCATCCCAAATGCGTCAAACTGATTGAATGCTATAGCGGAGGTCAATAGAAAACTACATTGTGCGAATGGATGGCTTACAAAAAGACAGAAAAGTCCGACAAAGACCAAATTGAACTACTTTAGAACACAAATTTCCAATGATCAAAGCGATTGAAATTTCAAAGATAGAAATTGTATAAAGCAACTTTCAAAGGTTACCAAAGCACAACAAAATTGTGCTCATAAAAAACTGTTTAGAATTTTCCTTTTATAGTTGAAAAAGCTTTCCAATAGATTAGCTTGTCAAGCTGAAGGCATCGCCCATAAACCTATACCATTCATCTAGTAAAAAAAGCGTTTCAGTGAGCATAGGTTGTGGGCTGGTACAACAGACTGATTCCTTTTGTTCATCTAATACGAAAAGAGGGCAAATCTTATTCTTTTACGATAACTATACAATAACCCTATGAAATCTTATAGTTTCTTCCAAAATGAACTTACAATTTCACCGAATTGGTGAGTTATGCGGGATGAACCCGTTTCGTTACTTGAGAAGAACTTTGCCTTGGAAGCTCTTCAAGCAGATATTAGAGTAGATGGACGGAAACTCGATGAAGCAAGACTTGTAAACTTTGAATTTGGTTCTCAGTATGGTACAGTGACTGTTCGTTTGGGAAAGACCAAAGTGTTTTCTTCTGTTACCGTAGAGGTAGTAGAACCAACAACAGATAGGCCTGCTGAGGGTTTTGTTACTTTCTCTGTTGACTTATCACCTATGGCAAGTGAAAGCCTGATGCTTGAATATCTTTCTTCAGGAAGAACCTCATCGACATTGGAGGAAGCAGCTGAAATAGTGCGCTTTCTGCAACAAACAATACGAGAAAGCCATGCCATAGACACGGAAACCCTTTGTATTGTCGCAGGTGTTCAAGTTTGGGCAATAAGAGTGGATATTCATGTAATTGACCACTGTGGAAACGCATTGGATGCTTGTTGTATGGCAGCATTGGCGTCGCTGCTGCACGTGCGAAGGCCGGATGTAACCATCGTTGGGAACGACGTGTTTATTCATGGCCTTGAAGAACGAGAGCCTGTGCCTTTGACGGTTCATCACTTGCCGATATCTGTTTCATTTGGTATTTTCTTGGATGGCGACCTTATTGCAATGGATCCCAATCTACAAGAGGAATCTGTTATGGAAGGTACCTTATCTATTGCAGTCAATGCCCATAAAGAAATCTGTGCTTTCCGCAAAGCTGGAGGTGCACCAGTCGAAACAAGTTTGATTTTCAAAAGTGCTTCAAACGCATATTTGAGAGCCACTGAAGTTACTGTACAACTTGAAAAGGCTCTCAAGGACACTTATAATAGAAACACAATAGCCTCTGTCAAACCTCTCCAAGTTGAAACGACGAAAAAGGCATTTCCACTGAATGAACAGGTTCAAGGTGTTACTGCGGTTTGGAAACACGTTGTGGAACAACATGCTTTGGAAAACGAAGAGAAAAGAGAAGATCAGCCAAATATGACAAGTATATCAAATACAGAAATGAAAGTGTTTATAAGCGATTCTGAAGGTTCATATGAGAAAGTCGATGAATTATCAGCTTCAACCGATTCAGACGACGAAACTGCTCCAGCTGTGATTGCAAGACCAAGAGGTGGTAAGGGTCGTCCCAAAAACAAAAAATAATTGTATCAAATCTTATGACACTTATCCAATGCATACTTGAAAACAGTCAGTATGACCTAGAAATGATACTCAATGACTAATACCTTTTTTTCATTTTTTTCAAGTTTGCGTATAACAGCATCTTCCAAATGAATGCCACAAATTTCTGACAAACGCGTAAGGTATATAAATACGTCCGCAATTTCTTCAGAAATATGCTTTCTCTCATCTGTTGATATTTCAGGCAAACCAACAGATAGTTCTCCTTTCCACTGGAAACACTCTGCTAGTTCTCCAACTTCACCAACCTAAAAGACAAATATAAGGAACAAAAGATCAGAAATAACTCATATTACCATTGCTAATAACACATTTCGAGGAGTATTATAAATATCCCATCCCCTTGACTCTACAAAATGACGACTTCTTTCACGTACAAAATCTAAAAACTGAGGAGCTCCTAACTTGGTTGGAGTCAAAGTACTTTGAAACGTGGTTCCATTTAAAGTACTCTCCAAATCGTGAGAGCTGTAATTTCCCACCTCTTCATTTTTGTCAACATCACTCCACTCCGAAACAAAAGTATGCTATACAAGAAAATCACACAACGTTCATATTGAGTCAAAAAAAATAACCAACCGAAATTCCATCATGTAGAGATGTGGCTTGTGAATTTCTGTCTTGTGACATCTTTTCCAACAAGCTAACGGTTTCCTTTAAAGTAGTTAGATCCTAATGTGATAAAAAATAGGAAAGTTGCACTCACTTCAACACTATCGGCAAAGAAATAAAATGACTTGCTGGTTTCCGATATGAAGGATTCACTCTCAAGTTTCTCAAGAAATGCCTTTAGAAAGTCAAAAAAACGGAGTGCGTTCAAAAATATGACACGCTTGTTGATGAGCGACAACTGATTCCAAGAGAGAACCTCAAAGACTTCTTCTAACGTGCCAAATCCTACGAAACACAAGTTTAGTGCAAACCACTCATGTTGTATGAAAAGCAACGTACCACCAGGCACAACTACAATTAAATCACTCAATTCCATTAAGCCAAGCTTCCTTTCAGTCATATTGTCCACTATACGGACTTCACTTGGGAGTGGATACGCCTTGTTCACAAATTTATCTAATATAACAACACTGACGCGTCCACCAACAGAAAGAGCACCATCTATACATGCTTTCATCATGCCTGACTTCACACCTCCATTGACAAGTCTCCAGCCCTTTCTGGCTATGGCCTAAAACGGGTTTGATTGTGAAGCAATGAAAAACGTGTATAACCAAACCTTTCCGAGCTCTAGTCCAATTTGCAAATATTTTGAATCAATTCCTGAACTTGATGCTCCATAAACAGTAACACTGGTTATAGACGGACCATCTATGTTCAACGACATTGTCTTAGAAAAAAATTCCAGAATCCCGCCAGATAAGCATCAAAAAGTAGATCCAGAGCTGACGCAGTGAGCAGGATTCGAACCTGCGCTGGGAGACCCAAACAGATTTCGAGTCTGTCGCCTTAACCGCTCGGCCATCACTGCTCATGTCAAAATAATGGAGGTTCACAAAATATAAAACAACGTAAGAAAAATCTTGACAGACTTACGAAGCTACTTCGAGTCTATCACAGACAATAAAACGGTTGAAGAAACTTTCTCCAGATGAAAAGGCAATTGGAAAACAGTATAGCTTTTTTATTGTTTTGAATAATTGATTTTACAGATTTAAGATTTGTATCAAAAATATTCTTAAACAACAGGGATAGGGTCATTCTTATCTGAGTCATTTCCTAGTCGGCTATGGCATTCCTTGGAATACTTGACAGGATAAAGTTACTGATAATGCGACAAATTTGTTTCCCATCATGAAGAAAGATTCTTTTCAATCTCATGAAAACTTCATTTGTTCCATGTTGTTATTCTCCAACTTTGAAGTGCTCAAGGTTCGAAGGGAAAGTATGGAAACGAGCTTTCTCTAGTGTGCTGATATATAAAAAAAATTTGCGTGCTTATTTAAGAAAGGTTAAACTGTGTATTAGTTCACTACCTTTAGTAGCCTCTTTGGAGAGTGACGTCCAAAGTAACTTTGTACGTTCAAGAGAGTTTGACTATGTTATTATTGGTGGTGGTGCCGCAGGATGTGTTGTTGCTTCTCGCCTTTCGGAGGATAAACGTTCGACGGTTCTTTTGCTGGAAGCTGGCAAGGAGGATGACAACTTTTACATACACGTTCCTATGGGCTTTCCCTATCTCATTGGAAGCGATTTGGACTGGAAGTATCATTCTACATATGATGAGAAATTGTTAGATAGAAGAGTAATATGGCCAAGAGGAAAAGTACTTGGAGGAAGTCATGCGATATCAGTCATGTTGTATCTCCGAGGAAGTGCTAATGATTATAGAGAGTGGGAGAGAAGTGGAGCCACTGGGTGGGGTCCTGAAGATGTTTTGCCCTATTTTTTAAAAGCAGAAAATAACTTACGAGGTGCTAGTGCCTATCATGGAAAAGGTGGTCCCTTAAGAGTGAGTGATCTTCCTAGTCCGAATGAGATGTCCCATGCCTTTGTTGTTGCCAGTCAGACTTTGGATATTCCTCCTAACAAGGACTTCAATGATTGGTCACGTTCGCAAGAAGGCGTAGGCTTCTTTCAAGTGACTCAAGCTGATGGGAAACGAGTTTCACCTTCTACAGCATATTTAGATCCAGTACGAGGCAGAAGAAATCTCTCTGTTGAAACTCAAAAACATGTGGAAAAGATCTTATTTGCAAGAGAAACAGGAAGTGCTCCTCGTGCTATGGGTGTTTCATATATTAATTCAAGTGGTAAGAGAGAACGAGCTATGGTACGTAAAGAAGTTATCCTGTCTGCCGGAGCATATGGGACTCCTCAACTATTGATGTTATCAGGTGTAGGACCACCAGATGTACTCGTTTCACTTGGAATTCCTCCTGTTATGCCACTTGATGGAGTTGGAAAGAATTTGCAGGATCATTGTGCAGCTATGTTCTCATGCAAGTCAAAGAATCCCTCAAAGGACAAAAAGCGGAGGGACTTGTACTACACGGAAGAAACTGGGAAAGATTGGAAGACAATATTGACTTGGGTTTTGGCTGGTAAGGGTCCTTTAACAAGTACTATGTGTGAAGCAGGAGCTTTCTTGAAGACGAATTCAACTTTCAATGATCCGGATTTGCAACTTCGATTCATACCTTTTTTTTCTGAAGCTGATCCCTACTTCTCTTTGAGTGATTATTCATCGAAAGGCATGTTTTTGAGGAATCGTTCTTCCCGACCCTCCGGTTTTAGTATTCAGTCGGTTGCTATTCGCCCAAAATCTAGAGGTAGCTTAAAAATCCAGTCAAGAGATCCCGCCGTGATCCCAACTATCGAGTCTGGTTGGTTTTCATCACAAGAAGATTTAGAAACTCTTCTCCGAGGCATTTTAATATCACAGAAACTTGCCCATGCTTCTCCGCTCTCATCATATTTTGGTGAACAGTGTTTCCCATCGACTGGTTTATCAAAGAAAGATGACATTATCCGTTACATTTTAAGTACTTGTCATACTGCAAATGCAGTTGTCGGTACTTGTCGCATGGGAACGGACAAAGGAGCAGTTGTCAATCCCAATCTCCAAGTCATGGGAGTAGAACGTTTAAGAGTAGTTGATGCATCTATTATGCCTTGTATTCCTGGAGGTCAAACAGGAGCTCCTACAGTTATGATTGCAGAGAAAGCTGCAGATATGATACGTGGAAAGGTATCTGCGAAAACCAGTTTTGAGCAAAATGTTTGCAAGTCATAAAACTTTATTGTTTATCTTTTCCACTTGGATACATTTTCATATTTGCATCTTGTTTTGTTGGTTCTTCTCTTTAGACTTTTTGTCTATTTTCTTCTTTTTATGATGCTTTCTTTCTTTGCTAAGCTCATCGTCACTCTCCACTTTATCCTTCTTCCTCTTATGTTTTTTCTTTTTCTCCTTATCCTTCTTCTTTGACTTGTCTTTTTTATGCTCATGGGTTCCATGTTGAGCATTTTCTTCTTCCATTCTATCGTCCTTTTCTACTTTCTCATCAACTCTCTCTTCGTCTTCATGAGTTTTCTTTACTATTGTATCCAATTCATCCATAGCTTTTCTCATCACATCTACGTTCTTTTGAGAACACGATCCAGTCTCATAAAACTTCAAACGCTCTTCAACTTGTTCCCGAAGAGTACGGCCAAAGATATCCGAAGTGACGTCAGAGAAACAGTCGATTCGGGAAGCAATAGAGCACTTGTTCGCGAGATATCTAGAAATGCGTCCCTTGTTCTTTTGTTTTGCTTTGCCTATAAAACTCGAATGAAACAGTAGTCCATACTTGGGTGTCTTCCCTTTGGTTTTCAAAGCACGAAAGAGCGCTTTCTCTGCTCCCAATATTTGCACAGTAGATGCTGGATACTTTGCAAGATTGGTGAGTGAACCAGCATGTGCAATCAAACGGGCAGATACTTGTTCTCCTAACAATGCTGACAAGTTGGGGGCAATAGTATTCATACGACGGATAAGGTAGTCATGAAGGTGTTTTCTGTATTCCGCAAGCTTTACAACCCTGGCTGCAAACGAACGAATATTGATTAAATCAATTTCTTCAATACCAGTTCCTAACACAAAAGATTGTCTATCTAACCCTAAACTGAAATCAAACACTTACCCATAGAAGTCCTAGCAGCGTCCAGAATATTCTTAGAAACCTGCTCATCACCCACTATTTTTTCCAAGCTTGTTAAACTCTCTTCCGATAGTGTCGACTTGTCTCCAATCAACTGAACGCAACGTGCGTAGACAATGTTGTCGGAAACTATCTTTACCAACTCTGGAAAGTGCCATGAATACCATTCCTTAACTCTCATAGCAAAAGTGTTGATATCCTTATCTAATTGGTCTAGAAGCGTTATTGACTGGACAATCATAGTATCAGCACGATTCACGTTAAACTTCACCTTAGAGCGAGAATATGCGTGAGCAAGTCCAAGTTGCGCCTTGATAACGTCACTCGTTCTTAAATGGTCCACAAAACGTTCAAAATGTAGTCTAATGTTCCGTATTATTTCTGTTACTTTTTCAGAACTCGTCGCTGGAAGTTTGAGCTGTTCGTGGATAACAGCAGCTAGTTTATGGTCAAAAACCCCCAATTCATACTTTGGTTTCTTTCCTTCTTTAACTTTTGGCAAATGACTATTCAAGAAATTGGAAAGATTTGAAGTTATTTCATATTCACTGAGTTTTGATAAATTTTCAAAGGCTGCCTCGGCTGTAATAAAAGGGGAGAAGGCGACCAATTTTACTAGCTTGGAGAAGCGAACAAATTCACTCAAGGCTTCTTGAAATTCTTCGGTATTTGAGGCAATACTCTCGAAGCCTTCCACAAAAAACAAGCTGAACCCTGCTGCACTTTCATACAAGATAAATAGTGACTTGGGCATCGTCGAAGAAACAATTCGACGGAAGAGTCCTTTGATTTCATTCCCTGAAGGAGATCGTCTTAAGAACATGAGACAACAAAGAAAACAATCAGTTTATCAACTGAGTCTTATGCTATATTGACAATATTAGAACCTTTTACAAGTGCTGTTGTCCAGGAGAAGAATGGAATGTCGATCCTACTCTTTTTGATTGCTAGAAACGCAGAGTGTAATCAACTCTCTATACATGAATAATAACAGCGAACAATGACAAGTCTCATCGCCATTCATTAGAAACCTACAGAAAGTCCATCAAGGATATCGTTTTACAAAATGCTGTTCTATCTCTTAGCTAATCAAGAAAATAGCAGTCAAAATGACACAGCACTGAACTCGTATTCTTCATGCAAAATGAAAAGTTTGAACTTAAATGTGAGTCTAAAGTTTCAGCCTATCGCATCATTTGGGCCGTTTTCGCCTTTGCCATATTTAACGACCAATGCCCACAGTGACGGTGGACCGCGACTACTTGTTGCGTTCTATACCTGGAATATATACTAACGAAGACGTTGAAAACATTTGTTATGAGTTTGGCTTAGAAGTGGACGAAGTATGCTACGAAACTTGGACTTTTGGTTCAAGAGCAAGGAGTGGCATAGAAGATTTGTTGCCTAACGAAGACGGCAAGGAAGAAGAACATCAAGTGTTCAAGATAGAGGTTCCAGCCAACAGAACTGATTTGTTATCAGCAGATGGAATAATTAAAGCTCTCAAAGTGTTTCGAGGAGTTGATAGACCTCCAGAGTTCTCCTCAAGTTCCAGTAACGTACGTTTAACCATAATGCCTGAAGTTCAAAAAGTAAGAAAATATATGCTGTCCGCCGTTATACGAGGTGTTGTCTTGAATCGTCTACGGTATCAGAGCATTATCGATTTTCAGGAGAAGCTTCATCAAAACATTTGTAGACAACGGTCTCTGGTCTCCATAGGGTTGCACGATTTGGACAAAGTAAAGGCTCCTTTTGTTTATGATGCTTTGAGACCAACGGAAATTACATTTGTACCACTGGGACTCGATAAAGAGTTTCGAGCTGATCAACTCTTTGAGTACTACGACCGGGATCCTCAGCTAAGAAAATATACTTCTCTCATTCGTCATTTTGATAGATATCCAGTAGTCTTAGATGCAGAGAATCGTATTTTATCTCTTCCTCCTGTAATCAATGGAGATTTATCCAAAGTTACACTTTCAACCCGGAACATATTTGTGGATTGCACTGGAACTGACTGGACAAAGACGCAAATGGTCATACGAACTATTGTTGCTATTATTAGTCAATATTGTGAAAAGCCTTTCGTAGTGGAGCCTGTAACTATTGAAACAGTTTCTATTGATCAATCTAGACAAGAGATGATTTCACCCAGTATGGAGCTGCATTCATTCAAGTTAGACTTGGAGTATGCCCAGAAAATGTTGGGTGTAAGCCTTTTGCCGGATAGAGCCGTGGAGCTTCTGAATAGAATGCAGTTGTTTGCAACGATAGAAGAATCCACAAATAGCCTTAATGTGCAAGTGCCGATTCATCGCGATGATATTCTTCATACCTGTGATATTATCGAGGACTTGGCAGTTGCATATGGATATGATAATCTTCCTGAGCGTTTTCCTTGTACAGTAACACAAGGAAAGTTGTTAGGTATAAATATGTTTTCAGATCTTGTACGTAGAGAAGGATTAGCTCAGCAAGGCTTTACAGAGGTGTTAACTTGGGTTACCGTGTCACAAGTTGAAAACTTTGACATGATGCAGAGATCAGATGATGGTAGTACTGCAGTTCGGATAGCGAATCCAAAAACATTAGAATTTCAAAGCTGTCGATTCTCGTTACTTCCAGGAATACTAAAGACACTTCGCGAAAACAGAATGATAAAGCTTCCCATTCATTTGTTTGAGTTATCGGACACAGTTCATATTCAAAGAGACCATGAAGTTGGAGCAGTTAATCGTCGAAGTCTGGCTGCCGTATACTGTAGTACGACTGCTGGATTTGAACTCATTCATGGCGTATTAGAGCACATAATGAAAGTAGTGGGTCTACCCAACAAGGCAAATTCGAAAGGCTCGAAATATTTTTGGTTGGATGATAAGAATTGTAAAGATAACGCATACTTTCCTGGCCGTAGGGCACTTGTTATGTTTGGAGAAAGAGAGATTGGTGTGTTGGGTTGGATACATCCTCAAGTCTTGCAAAATTTTGGCTTGAATAACCCATGTTCTGCACTGGAATTGAATATAGATCTATTATTCAGCCTATCGAATCACTTAAAGTCCTAAGTTTACGAAAACGAAGCAGGTTGCTGGCTGTAACCAAGTTTATAAAAAATGCTCATTTCCTCAGCTTCTCTATTATTGTTCTTTACAGTTGTTTCGTATCCAAGGATGTTTCAATACTTTATCCAATGACAAACGTTTTGAAGGCTCCCTTACAAGAAGAAGTGAAAGAAGACTTTTCGCTTCCGTAGACAGCCAGTCTGGACATTCATATTCAACGTTGGATATCCGTCGATAGGTCTCTTGATATGTGTTTGCTTCAAAAGGAGGCTGACCAACAACAAACTCGTACAAGAGAACACCGAGTCCCCAAATATCAACCGCAGAATCATACTTTTCGTGTTGTACCATTTCTGGAGCTAAATAGTCAACTGTCCCACAAAGTGTCTTTCTTCGTTGACTTTTCGTATGCACTGACCAACCAAAGTCAGCAATTTTGATCTCACCTGAAAGTCCCAACAACAAATTTTCCGGCTTAAGATCCCTATGAATGACGTGCTTCGAGTGTAAGTAAATAAGAGCCTTTGTCAATCCTTGAATATAAAAAGCTGCTTGTCGCTCTGAAAATTTCCCACATTTCTGTAGTTCCTTGAAAATCTCTCCACCTGGTGCATATTCCAATATCAAAAATATTCTGTGACTGTTATAAAAGTAACCAAACAGTTTTAAAATATTGGGGTGTTTCAGTCGACTTTGAATTTCAATTTCTCTTCGTAGTTGATGTTCTACACCCGACTGTTGCAACTGTGCTTTGGATAGTATCTTTAGGGCACATATATAACTCGATGCTATTTCTCGTACCAAGTAAACTTGTCCAAATTTTCCTTCTCCTAAGAGCTTGCCAAATTCAAAGTCATCCACCTTCCACTGTGAAGGCAGCGCTTTGTGAGGACTTTTTAGTCCCTTGTTTAGAGTACTTTTCGTCTGTGAGATGTTGAATTTTTCGTGAGTATCTGTATTGTGGTTGTCTCGTATTTCTTTGAGCACAACTTTCCAATTTTCTCTATTTTGATCTGTATACCTTTGATTGTCTTTCTCTTCTTGTTTCTTTCCTATGCCTTGCCGTTTTGAGTTATCTATACATGGAGCATTCTCTATATTCCTTCCTTGATTCGTATGAAATTGCTGCGGATCAGAGTCATGTGTATTAGTGAGTTCTCTAGAATTCGTCTTCGTTATCTCTTCCGATATATCATGGAGAACCATGTTTCTTATTTCACATCGTAACTGTTCTTCTTCTTCCTCATTGAGGGGATTAGATTGTTCGCTGTTTATAGAACCTTCTTTCCTAGACCCAGAGATAGGCTTATATAATACTTTACGTTGTGAATAATATGTACTTTGCGAAGAGCACTTTTTCCCGAGTGAAAGAAGAAATCTCTATTTAGTTTTCACAAAACTGGATACGGAAAGAAGCTGCTTACATGGTAGTCCAAGATAGTCGGATATAGCGTATTAGAAGCAACAAATTGCTTAAATATCCTAGGAAATATACTGCAATCCATAATAGAGGTGTTGTTTGTTGCACTACTAATGTTACTTGTAGCTGTATCTTCTCCTTCCTGTTCGAGTTGTGAGTGACTCATCGTAAGGAGTGGAGAATGGCCTTTCAAATTTCAAATTTCCTCCACAAACGGGAAAAGGAGGCGGAATCGATTCAAGCGAATCTCCCACCGACACGACTTATTCCATGTGGCGCATTGAGATCCTGATTGGTGATCCTCTCCATAGTGTTGATGACTGAAAACGAGAATAACCACAGTGTAGTTCGATGTTTGAATCAAGAAACAATACAGAATTTTGAGTATTCACAGCACTTGCCTTACTCTCTATCTGACAGTGATTTGGAAAGACTTCTGAAACAGTCACTAGATTTTTTGGATGATAACAAAGTGTTGAAAGATATTGGGTTATTTCCCATTCCTGAGGAAGAAGAAGAATCGCTTCAACACTACGTAGAAGCAATGGCAGTTCCTCGGCGAGATATGAAGGTTGAAAAAGTTACAAATATAGTGGGAGTCATTTGGAACAGAGTACAAAAGTCAGCCTAGAAATCCTTTTCTCTTTTGTAAAGTGGTCGGTCGGAGTTGCTTATTCAACAAAGGTAATCAGTAGTTGTGAGAGCCGTACAAACAAGACTGTCGGTTGAAATTCAGATGTAGAAAATCGAATATATATTTACAATAAATTCTGCAAAAGCCGGACAACTTGAATATGTCAAAAACAGTATTTACCTACTTGGAAGCATCATTAGACAATGTCTGAGTATATCTCTTGTAGACAGAAGAGCCATACAAGTGCTCGTCAAGTCTTGTGAGTCTCTTTCGTCAGTTGAAAATACAGCAGAAAATCGGCAGTCATCTTCATACTGCATTTCTAATACTTGAAGTGTCGTAAAGTTTGGTGATGATACTCTCAATGGTTTACTTGAAACTAACTCTGCTACTGGCATTTTTAAGGCCTTCTTACCGCTCTTCAAATATTGAACAACAATATCTCTAAACCCAGAAGTCATCCTTTTGTTTCAATTGAATATTTTCAAATATTTACCTCTGAGTGAGAAGGGAGTAATAATTAGGATATGGTTTCAAAGGATTGGTTCCTTCAAAAGTACCCACTACCACACAACCCACTTTGTTATCAAGCATTCTCTTGCATGCATCAGCTACAACTTCTCTTGCATCGACGGTTACCAGATGATCTGTGCTTCGAGCCTCTCTATTCATGGACTTGAGAATATCTCCAACTGCGATAAGTTCAAACCAACGCAATGTTTCCAAAGAAACATGGGATAAGAGAAAATTTCGCAAGTCAATAGCCGAAAGTATCTGAGCACAATCTCTATTCATGATATTTTCCAATGGTTGGTTGGGTCTCAATACCAAAGGTACTAAATGTATCTTGTGTTTCTCCATAAGATATATACCATCCTTGACAGAATCGTACAGTCCACAAACAATATTATGACTCTGCTTTTGGACAAAATCTTCGAGTTTCCTATGTAGCAACTCAACGCTATCTTGTGAAATTAGCAAATGCAGAAAGTCTCTTTCGTTGAAAACTCCCAAATGAGGTGCTTCTGGAATACTCGAAGCAACCACGTGAACCGACTCTATGTTATTTGTAACCATTTGCTGTAAAGCTTCCAACAATGCCACATCTCCTTTAACGATATATGCTTCTCTTGGTTTGTCACTCATCACTTGTGATAAAGGAGTACTCCAAAAGTTCTTTTCAACATCGTCTAATAGCTGTTGGTTAAGGAGGGCAGGAACAGCGCTAGCGTAAGAGCGCACTTGATTAAAAAGTCCACCCAACAGTAGGACATTGTTATGTAAACATATATGAGACGAACCATACTTGTTGAAGGCTGGTAAGGGAAGGACGATCGGATACTGACCGCATCTTCGAAAGTGTCTGGCTAGAATAGCACGCATACTGAAAGGTAGGAAAAATACTCGAATAGACAATAAGAAACAACAATTCTTGCTTTACAATTGTCAGAAGAACATTCCAAAAGTGAGAATTTCTTCGTAGGACAAAATGTAACTATCGACACAATCAATCTGCACCACTTTATTGTGACTTGACTTTATTTCCAGCACAAAGATTCTTCATATAACATTCTATAACAAATAAAGCAAAGAACCCTACAGAAGAAAAATATACAAAACGACAATCAAACTGTTTCTCCAAACTAAAGCAACGTAAACATAGAGATAACAGAAACAGGGACACAATACTCACGCCAAGATATGGTCGAATCCTCTAAAGAGAAACAGAAGACCTGCTCGCCATAGCGTAAAGGTAAGCAAGAAGTAAGTATGCGGTGGGGTGGAAAGTTCTATTGTTGAAGCAACTATAAAAGGAAACAGAAAGAAACTGACGAAATAGAAAAAAAAGGGAAACCAGAAGTCCTTTCAACTTGGGTATCAGACTTGAAACAGAAAGTAGCTAAGCATCCATACTTTTGATAACATGGTTAGTTTGATAACTTCGAATGCATCCTTTTTCTGAAGGCTATTTACAACAAATTGCGTTTGGAGGTGGACACGCTCCTAATTTGGTCCAAGAAGATACGTCAACACTGTAACGTGCAGAAGAAAGCCAACTTGCCAGAAATCCTTGCGCACGAATAGTGGAAGGAGGTACATAGGAGAGACAAAGAAACACAAATGCCAATTCTGCTATACAACCTAACAACAGGACTGCAAAAGCCCAACCACTTACAACGACTACTTGAGATGACCGGTTCATGTTGGGATGAATGACGATATTGTTGGCACGTGGTGAGGAATCGATTTCTGAACAAGCTTCATACGTCTTTCAGGCCACGTATGGATTACGAATCGAAGCGAAAACAAGAAAAAAGGAAAATCTTTGTTTTTATTCCTAGTTATAGCATGAAAGTATATTTTATCTATAAAAGGCTGGTAAATTCTTGGAAAGGAAACAACATAATGATTCGTTATTCAATGTTGGCAAATTCTACAAACTATCATAGAAATTAGACTGTTTCATTGAGTTCTGCACGCTTGACTTTATTATTAGCTGTCTATGCAAAAGATGTTTTAAGAGAAAATTTGACCACGTACTAACAACCAAAATAGGAGAGCTATGGAATCTGCTATATACAAGAATAGGAGGTTACTATTTCCTAGGAAGGTGCAAATGAGTCACGAAACATATTAGTTGGGAAGGTTCATCTTTGGCCTTCCACTAACAGACATTCTGGGCCCCTAGGAATAACTTTCAAAATGATAAAGGCACTGCTTGTTATAGTTGAATGGATATCCTTTAGAATCAGGTGACTTCAGAAGATGGGTTTACTTACAGTGGCGATAGACATGATGAACCACAGCTGTTCCTTCAAACAAAAAGGATAATCAAAAAACCAATCGAAATATGACAATGCAAGATATTGCTGCGAAAAGAGTTGGGTGCTGTATTTTGAATAAAAATAGAGTGTCTCCAAATACTTACTGTTCTTATCTCAAAAGAAAGACATTGTACCATTACCGTTTCTATGATCCTGTCTTGTGCGAGGAAAATGGTAAACCACTGACCATTTCATTTCCCAAACCCGCGAAAAATCTTTTTCAAATCATTGTTGGACACGATCCTGTATAAGCTTCCAACTTGAGTTATGCCTCGCGAGATAATAACCCTACAAATAGGACAGTGTGGCAATCAGATTGGTACAGAATTCTGGAAACAACTTTGCGCAGAGCACGGAATAAAACCTGACGGTGTCTTGGAGGAATCAGTCGTCGACACTGGCGATAGAAAGGATGTATTCTTTTACCAAGCAGATGACGACCACTACGTTCCCAGAGCGTTGCTTATTGACTTGGAACCGCGAGTAATAAATGGAATCCGTAATTCATCTTTTCGTAACTTTTATAACCCTGAGAATATTTTTGTTTCTCAAGTGGGAGGGGGAGCAGGAAACAACTGGGCTAGCGGTTATAGACAAGGGGAAGAGAAAGAGGAAGAACTAATGGATATGATTGAAAGAGAAGCTGACGGGTCCGACTCACTTGAAGGTTTTGTACTGTGTCATTCCATTGCGGGAGGTACAGGTTCCGGTCTCGGTTCGTTCGTTTTAGAAAAACTGAATGAAAGATTTCCAAAAAAGCTTGTCCAAACGTATTCTGTGTTTCCTAATCAACAAGAATCTAGTGATGTTGTTGTTCAGCCATATAACTCAATACTTACTCTGAAACGGCTGACTCAGAATGCAGACTGTGTCGTGGTACTAGATAATACCGCTCTCAATAGGATTGCAGTGGACCGCCTTCACTTGGAGAATCCTACCTTTGCTCAAGTCAATTCTCTCGTTTCAGCCGTAATGGCAGCAAGCACTTCTACTTTAAGGTATCCAGGGTATATGAATAATGACTTGGTTGGATTGCTTGCTTCTCTTATTCCAACCCCACAATGTCATTATTTGGTAACCGGATATACTCCGCTTACTCTTCTTGAGGAAGAGCGAGCTGGGACTAGTCAAGTTACAAAAACTACTGTATTAGACGTGATGCGGAGATTGTTACAACCCAAGAATATTATGGTTTCCTGTTCTACAAGAAAGGGTTGTTATATCTCAATTCTCAATGTTATTCAAGGAGAAGCTGATCCTGCTCAAGTACATAAGAGTCTACAAAGAATAAGAGAACGGAAGCTTGCGACTTTTATTCCATGGGGTCCAACAGGAATTCAAGTTGCTCTTTCTAAAAAGTCTCCGTATCTTAAAAGTCATCATCGAATATCTGGTCTTATGTTGGCTAATCATACCAGCATACAGTCTTTGTTTTCTCGTTCTTTGGCACAATATGATAAGTTAAGGAAACGCAACGCATTTCTTGACAATTATAAAAAAGAACCAATGTTTCAAGATGGTTTAGAAGAATTTGACAACTCGCGTCAAGTTGTGGAAGATTTGATTGCAGAATATACTGCTGCGGAACGCCCAGACTATCTCAATTGGAGTTCTTCAAATGTCTCACAATACAGCAAATGACCATACGACGACTCCCAGAGTTGGACTCTTGTATATTGAATATGTTCCACAAATATATCATTTCTCTAATAAACTGCACACAATTCTTCAGTAGATATGGTTGAATATCTCAAACACAACTCATTAATCTGAAACATCATAAATACAAGTTTATCAAAGGGTTTGCATTCCACAATCTTCTCTGCAACTTAATCATCGGTCTTCTCTTGGCATTCAAAACTACATTCAATATGAATGAAAGCAACTACAAGTTCGTCACTGTGGCTGATCCAAAAGTCTAGTCCAATCGTAAGGTTCGAATCTAGTTAAAAACCACTTGAGTCTTTCCATATCTTGTTCCATTGTATAGGATGAAACTAGTGCCACTCGAGAAGATGGTGGATCCAATTTAAGGATGCCTGCAACAACTTGTCTTCCAAAGTTCCAAGGAAAATTCTCCTCATCCTCAATGATATGGCAATAACCTCCAGAAGATCCAAACTGCACATGAAAATAAGGAAAATTTTCTGGAATACGGTTTCGCAGACCACGCCAGCCGTCTGTTTCGATCAACTTTTTATTATCGCTCCACTCACTTTCACTCTCTAATATAGCCTTTTTAAAAAAGGCTGGACATTCACTGGCATCTGCTCTAGGAAGTGGAACACATTCAACTACAAGATGCTGTCTTTGACGCTGAAAGTCCTTGCAAGTTTCGAAGAAAATCACTTCCTTTCTCTCCGTTTCAAAGAACATACGATACAACGATTTTTTAAAATTGACAATTTCTTCGAATATTTCTTCACTTAGCTGTCGACTAGATACGTGATGTGTTGTAGTGGAGATGAAGCAATGACCCTTCGCTAAAGCGTTATCACGAACGAGAGATAAGTAAGTAAAGTTTCCAAAGGAGATAAGCAAATGCTTCAACTGAAAGTGAGCAAGATTTTCAAAACAAAAACGGCACTGTTCCAGTGTTCGCTCGAAAGACTCATTATGCAAGACTCGAGAGGACGCAAAGTTGTTTCTCTCCAACTGTTTCGAAGAAGTGGACTTGAATCTTTTGCCCTTGAGAGAATTTTTCCGGTAATAACTTTCCGCTACGATATCTTCAATCTCTGCATCGTCTATACCCTTTAAAAGATTTTCTTGCGAAGAGTAGCGCGCCAAAATTTCGTCGTTGGAAGCAGAACCAACCCTTTCCTCCCTCAACATTCTGTACAGTTCCTCATTTAATCTCTTGTGTTTCTTGTTTCGAGAAACTTCTTCATTCTCATAGTCATTTTCTTGAATAGAATCACCATCGAGTTGCTTCTCTTCAGTACTAACCCTTGTAGTGGATGTGGCGACCTGGGCAGCAGAGTTTAGTTTTGCTCGCAGAGCTTCCGCAACAGTTTTGTTATCTTTCTTATCGTCTATCTTTTCTTCATAGTTCTTCTTTTCTCCAACTTTATCTTTTGAGATTGTGCTCTTAGTTTCTTTCTCTTGCGTGTTTCTCGGTTTATGGAATTGGGCTTTCATTGTCTGTCAATTGTATATTGAATGATTCATCCAGTTTGGCAAACTATTCGAGACTATTGTTTTCGCTTACGACTATTTCTTTTGCGTCCTTATCGAAGACAAATAAGAGAAACGAAACGAAGAGCGCAGAATTTGAGAGATGAATTATATCAAAAGTATCTTATTGAAGAGGTATAGTTTCTAAATGCATTGATAGCGACAACAAATCCACTAGTTCTCAATATTTTTATAGATACGTAAAAGTTATCATAAAGACGTAGAAAGAGCAATGTTGGCAGCATTGGAAAAGTACAAGCATCAAAAGGAACTACAAAAAGTCTTTCGTGAAGCTGTGGAGGAGCAAACAGGCTCCCTAGAAAAGCCAGTCGTTGAGAACAAGGAAAGTGTTGACTCCTCTAAGCATAAGAAATAGTTGAATGCTGTTGAACGACCAAGGAAAGTATATAAGGAACTGGATGGAAACATAGAAGACTTTCAGACAATCGCAGAGCTGGCAATCTTAATACAAGCGCTTTTCATTCCTTGGCAACTATACTTGTATTGGTTCATGACTCCATGTCGATAGATAACATTCTATTGCAGTTTCCAAGAGTATCAACTTGCATCATTATAAAGGAATATTGTTTGTTCTTGATTGCTATTATTGGCATTGATCGTTGGATTGGATGTCGTCGACGATTCCCATATATTCAACAGAACAAGCTGAAAAGACTATTCTGAAGCGTTCTTTGTTGCAAGAACCACAACTTTCTTCGCGTTTGCAACAAAGAATAAAACAAGTTTTTGGGGAAGACTTGACTGCCTTGCAAGTAGTACAGAGAATATTGGAGTCTGTTCGCAAAGATGGAGATTCTGCTTGTCGGCACTGGACAAAAGCTATAGATGGTGTCGATATTGGAGAATCGTTTCAAGTTTCAAAAGAAAGAATTCTTTCTTGTGTAAAGAGAATAGATTCTCAAGTATTAGACTCTTTGCGTGTTTCTCGAGATCGTGTTTTGCAGTTTCATAAGAAACAACCGATAACTTCTTGGTTTACAACTGAACTAGGAGGTCAGTTAGGACAAATCATTCGACCTATTGAGAAAGTTGGCTTTTATATACCTGGTGGTTCTGCCCCCTTACCTTCTTCAGTAATTATGTCTGTTTGTCCGGCAATTGCTGCTGGTTGTGAAACTTTAATAGTGGTAAGTCCTCCTGATCAACAAGGCAGTATTGCCGATGTGACTTTAGCAGCTTGTGGTGTATTGATGGAGCTTGGTATAGATCTTCGGGTTTTTGCTATTGGTGGAGCACAAGCCATCGGAGCTTTAGCGTATGGAACGGCAAATATACCCAAAGTAGATAAAATTGTTGGTCCTGGAAATATTTTTGTTTCATTAGCTAAAAAAGAAGTTTTTGGTATCGTTGGCATTGATGGTATTTATGGCCCAACCGAGGCACTTATTATTGCAGATGAAACTGCTCGCTCGGATTACATTGCTGCCGATCTGTTAGCTCAAGCAGAACATGACGAAATGGCCATTCCTATTCTTTTGACCTGCAGCAAGGAATTAGCAGAAAAGGTTGTTGAATCCATTCACGAACAAGTGTACAATTTATCTCGTTCTTGTACTGCTTTGCATTCATTGCAACATAATGGAGGTATCGTTGTTACAGATTCGTTAGAGGATTGTTTTCGATTAAGTAATCAGTTTGCTGCAGAACATGTTTCACTCGTTATAAAGGATCCTTGGGAAAGTCTCCATCATATAACTAGTGGTGGAGGTGTTTTTGTGGGAGATGCGTCTTGTGAAGTATTGGGTGATTATATTGCAGGTCCTTCTCATGTGATGCCTACTGGTGGTAGTGCTAGATATTCTAGTCCTTTGAATGTTCTTAATTTTGTGAAGATTATTAGTCTAGTTGGATTGGATCGACATACTTGTATGAACATGGCAAAGAAGGCAGCCATCATTGCAAAGTCGGAGGGTTTAACTGCCCATGCAGACGCTGCCAACAAAAGACTCGAATAAATATGTTCCATTTTGCATTGAAATTTTTTGGAATATTGTGTCCACCTCGTTCTTCACGTTGCTATTAAGAAAGCACAAACTGAACAATGTCTAAATATGACGAATTGTCCACACCAGTCATATACCGCGCAGGTATCCCGTTGAAGAGTTTGACAGCACTTGAACCCGTTGGTGAGGACCATCACGATTATTTTGTAGTAACAGGAGACGAGCAAAGACATGGAACACGCGTTTCCGTTTATCGTATCCATCAATTGGTCGATACGGTAGAGACTCAGTGTTTGTTAGAAGCAAAATTGGAAGGCTCATCGAGTGACGTGGAAGCTTTGAAGGATGGCTTATTCAGTAGCATAATAGAGACGAATGAAGGAACACTTTGGTTAAATATTTACAACGTTATGAAAGAACAAGACAAGACTGTTTCAGAAAGTTTGGAAACCAAAAGTAGTATACGTCTGGATAATATGGGAACCTCTTTGAATTACGTGAAACTGATTGCAGACGGCAGTACCTCTCAGATAGCAACCGTTTCTTGGGATAAATTGTCGATTCACAACTATGAAAATAACTGGAACCAAAATTTTCATCTTACTCCACAAGATTGCTGTTATTGGAGACCTTGTGGTGATTGGCAACCTGACAATACTGGTAATCACCTGATTATTGGACGAGGTCAGAATGTACAGTTGTGGGATATTCGTTCACAAGATACTTGTGCTGACTTTGGAGTTTTTCCAAGTTTTGGACAGATACTCGTTCTTCGCTATTTTCCACTTCGACAACACTTTGTGATGGCTGGTTTTTCATCTGGTAAAGTTGTCGTGTGGGATACGCGTTCTTATTCGGAGCCTATTCTTTCATGGAATGCTCATCATCACGCTATATTGGATCTGAAAAGTAACTGGTCTCATGAAAGACTAGTTGCAACTTGTGGAACGGATACTATTGTTCATATTTGGGATATGAAAGAATTGCTTTCTATGCCTAACACAAATGGAAGTGTCAAGAAACAGCCATCTTATGTGAAATGTTCTTCTTTAGAATATCATTCAGATACAATATATGCACTGGAATGGGGTATCTCGAATGAGTTTACAATAGCTTCAGTTGGGTGCGATGGCAGTTTTATTACAACTACGATTCCCTCATTTTTGAGAGACAAAATGTTTACTTGAAGCTTTTCAACGCTATCACAAAATCATATCAATCATGTCGTTCTAGTTGACAAGTTACGAATCAATAATGTTATCCGACATATGGATCATGTTCTATATGTTGAATGAGATGAAGTACCGTATTGACAAACCGACGATATTCTGCAGCTGTGAACTGTTCCTTTGTGAAACAGGCTCTTTCATAAAAATCAATATACTGTTCGCAAACATGAGTAGGCAAAGTTGGAAAATATTCTTGAATTTCTGAGATATAGTTGAAGACGGTCTTTCCAAGTTTCAAGTCTAATGATGGTATCCTTCCTTTGGCTGCTTGTTCTATTACCTTGTATGACTTGGCAATGGAAGTCTTAAAATGGACACCTTCCCATTCTGTTCCTACTAGACGAGTTGATAATATTATCTTCTCGAGCAACAACAACTAACCTGGTGAACCCCAACCCAAGTCTGCAGCTACTTGAGGAACAACACGAAGTTGTCTTTCTCTTTCTGCTTCCGTTAATATCAACTTTCTAGCTGACTAGACAAACAACTTGAATGGTACAACGTATTATCTATTATCCTACCTTGGACAAATTATTCAAATAATAACGATTGGAATAAAATATTCCGTCTTTAAGACCTCGAATAACTCTCCAACGAAGAATGTTGCGCACAAAAATAGCAAGCAACAATACGACAGCCTATATCCATAACGCTGTTATGGGTTAGGATAACTCGAGATAATGAACCTACTACTGCACTGATAAAGACCAAAACAATGATCCATTGTTCCGCACTCAAATCATAACGATAAACTGGATGAGTCATTCACAAGACAAAATTCTCATCGCCCCTTCATGAACTTTGTAAAAGCCAACTTATTTCTGGCACTGCTTTTATGGATATTTGTTGTCACTTCAGGTGGGGAGTCCACAGAGTCACAAAAAATAGAGACACAAAAGAGTAGTAACGAAACCGCTGTTCCTCGTCAGCAATGGAAAAGAGCTCCTTGGACTGTCGTGGACTCTTTTTATGCAGGAATAGCGTTGGTCTACTTGCTATTCTTTGGTTTGGGTACCTGGAGGAATGTTCACTTATCCAAACGATTGGGTCAATTATTAGGTTCTTGTGCTTCTTCTCAATTTGCATTTATTGGAGTCGACAAAGATGGAAAGTTATTATATCAGGATGGCATCGCAAACTATATTTTCTACGCTTCTGGTCGTAAAAATATAACTTGGCTGAAATGTGAATTAGAAATGAAACATCGACAAGATCCATTTTTCTATTTCCGGCGTCCTTTTGAAAATAGGTGGAATATGAGTGACCGTTTACATATCCGCGTTGCGTTGGCCAAGGACAATCTTGCTCCCATGACGTTTTGTTTAATCAAAGCAAGAGGAGCAAAGAGATTTCGTTCGGAACACAAGGACGTGGAAAACTACTGCGAGTCATTCTCTTCCTACCTCTCAACTTTCAAAGTACCAGCTCTTGAAAAGTTCGAACTCTACTCGGAGAGTTTGGAACTAGCTAGGAAGATATTATCGGAAGATAGAATGTTTCAAATATTGAAAAAATATGGACATCTTATTCAACGCATATATATTTCTGAAGAAACCTTAAAGTCACCCAACGAGAATGAAACATGTAAAAAGTGGATAGATATTCAGTCCATCATACCTAGCGACTTGACTGGAGTCCAAGACTTTCTTCTGCTTGCTTGTTGGCTTAGTGATTATATAAGTACCACTCAGTTATCTTCTGGAGTCTTACAACGTTCTGAGAAACTTCGGACTATGGTAAAGGAAGATGAAGAGAAAGCAAAGGAAAAGAAAAGAAAGGAGCAAATACTGAAAGAGAAGCAAGAGAAGAAACAACAAGACACTTCCGATGTTTTTTCTCTAAGCAGAAGTGCTCAAAAGAAGTTGGAGGAGAAGCAACGTAAAGCAGAACTCAAAAAGAAAAGCAGAAAAGGTTATCGTTTCTTAGCCATTTGAATAAAATTTGCCGCTTATTGAGACAATTCCGATCTTGGATGGGCAAGTCTGAAAAGGCTAACAACCCTTATCTGGCACACTTACTGGAAGAGAATCATATAGACTCGTCACCTGTGAACAAGTATACTGGAAAGCCATATTCTGAAAAATATTATGAGTTACTGAAAGTTAGAAAAGCTCTGCCAATATATGAGAGAAAGGAAGAATTCCTTAAAATTGTAAAGGAAAGCAAAGTAGTCGTTTTGGTGGGAGATACGGGTTCGGGAAAGACTACTCAAGTCCCTCAATTTATCCTCGAAGAAGGCTTTCTGGAGAAGAACAAAATGATAGTATGCACACAGCCACGGAGAGTGGCCGCTATGTCAGTTTCTCAAAGAGTAGCCGATGAACTGGATGTCCCTCTAGGAGAAACGGTTGGTTATACCATCCGTTTTGAGGATGTCACTTCTTCCAAAACTATTTTGAAATACGCTACGGACGGAATGTTGTTAAGAGAAGCTATGTCAGATCCTCAACTAAGCAGATATTCGTTTATCATATTGGATGAGGCCCACGAGCGTACTTTGGCCACCGATATTTTGATGGGTATTTTAAAAACTGTAGTGAGACAGAGAGAAGACCTCAAATTGGTTATTATGAGTGCAACTCTTGACGCCGGAAAGTTTCAAGATTACTTTTCAAGAGACCCAGAATACCCACTTACAGTTCCTCTTTTAAATGTGCCCGGAAGAGTATATCCCGTAGAAGTTTATTATACACCGGAACCAGAAAAAGATTATTTGGAAGCCGCAATTCGAACAGTTATCCAAATACACGCCAATGAACCTCTGGGAGACATTTTACTCTTTCTTACAGGTGAAGAAGAAATAGAAGAGACTTGCAAGAGATTGAACCAAGATATTCCTTTACTAGTCAAGGATCCAAAGCCTTTTAGAATTCTTCCACTCTATTCTTCTTTACCTCCCAGTGCTCAACAAAGAGTTTTTGAACCTCCTCCTTCCAATGGACGAAAGATTATCGTGGCAACCAATATAGCGGAGACATCACTTACTATAGATGGTGTTGTCTATGTGATTGACCCGGGCTTTTCTAAACAAAAGGTTGGATACTTTCATTTTATGTTGTTGAATGCTTATCAATGATATTTAGATATATGATCCTAGAGTTCGCGTGGAATCTTTGTTGGTTTCGCCTATTTCAAAAGCATCAGCCAAACAAAGAGCTGGTAGAGCAGGACGTACACGACCCGGAAAATGTTTTCGTCTGTTTACAGAGCAAACTTTTAAGAAGGATTTAATTGAAACAACTTATCCAGAAATTCTTCGTTCCAATCTGGCTAATGTTGTCTTAACTTTGAAGAAACTGGGTGTGGATGATCTCGTTCACTTTGACTTTATGGATCCACCTGCACCAGAAACACTGATGCGAGCTTTAGAGTTGTTAAATTATCTTGGTGCTTTAGATGATGAAGGTGAATTAACCCCGCTTGGCAAGCTTATGGCAGAATTTCCGTTGGATCCACAACTTTCTAAAATGCTCATTGTTTCTCCACAATTTCAGTGTTCCAATGAAATACTAAGTATTGTTGCAATGCTTTCAGTACCGAACTGTTTTTTAAGACCTCGAGATGCCCAAAAGAAAGCCGATGCTGCAAAGGCGAGGTTTACCCATTCTGAAGGAGATCATCTTACTCTGTTGAATGTTTATTATGCATATAAGCACAATGACGAAGATCCCAATTGGTGTTATCAGAATTTTCTTAATTATCGTTCCTTAAAGTCAGCAGACAACGTTCGTAGCCAATTGGAAGCAATGATGAGCAAGTTAAGTCTTCCTTTAGTTTCAACAGATTTTCAGTCTGTAGAGTTTTATGTGAATATCAGAAAAGCTTTGGTGAATGGCTTTTTCATGCAAGTTGCGCATTTGGAGTCCAACGGTTATTATTTAACCGTAAAGGACAATCAGGTAAGTAGTTGTGTGTTGGGAAGGAAAATACTCATACTTTGTAGGTTGTAAGTTTACATCCATCACATGGTCTTGACCATAAACCGACTTGGGTTGTATACAATGAGTTTGTTTTGACGAGTAGAAAGTATATTCGAACAGTAACAGATATCAGGGGAGAATGGTTGTTAGAGTATGCGTCTCATTATTATGACCTTGCTAATTTTCCAGCTGGAGAAGCAAAGCGAGATTTGGAGAAACTGACTATGAAAAATAAAAAGCCACGAAAACAAAAGTAATAGCAAAACTACTTTTTTTTTGAAATCATATTCGAGGCAAACAAGTTTCTATGTTTATTACTGTTATGTTTATGCAGCGATAAAGTAATTGCTTTCCTACAACAACGTACACCTGGACTTGATACTTGACTGTAACATCTATCAGTTGACTTTTTGGAAGGTCCATTCAACACACTACATAGTCATAAATATTCTGAGTCCTTTTCACGTGTTGTGCGATTCTCTACAAAACTCCGGCCACCCTTCCCTCCTTCGTCCTCTTCAGAACAACATTTCACAAACATTCTTGGATGATGGCAAACTTTGAGTTGTCGTCCACTTGTTGAAGTTCCTTTTGTGAGAGCAACGAGTCAAAATATCCACATGGACTATACAACACAGGAAGAGTCCCTAGACTCTTTTCTGCTTTCAGTTTTGCAAAACAACAAGAACCGTGATACGTTGAAAAAGTTGGAGGAAACCCTTAACCAGTTTGTAAAGAATAGCGAACTGCAACGTTTGGAATTTCCACCAAAGACTGCTTTTCAAAGAAGAATAATTCATAGAGTAGCTCTACGCTATGGATTGGACAACTTGTTGTTGGCGGCAGAGAATAATGGGACCAACAGTGACAAGAGGCGTCTCATTTTGTTGAAGACAGAGCATACCAAGATACCCAATGTTTTGTTGTCAGAATGGGACAAGTCGGTTCCAAAGAGAGGAGTAGTTAATGAATTACGGCAAACCCCGACAGAGAATACCAACAACAAACCATTTTTCTTAAAGAGAAATGAGCCGAATGGCGTACAGCGAACTTTGCATCGTTCTTCTTCGTGTGGTGGACTAGAGGCAGGTACAGGGAACGTTATTCGTGGGGTAACAGAAGAAGAATATCAGAAAGCCAGAGCAAGAATTTTCAATAGTAACAGTGTGTCTCAGTGTTCCCAAACACAAGTTGGCACAAAGATGACTGTTTCAGAAGAACTAAGCTGCATTCCATCCCCCGATATTCCTAGTCATAGTTTTCAACCGTTTTTAGCAACCGATGAAACTAGAACTGGGGAAGATAATTGGGTGACTTTTGTGGAGGAGAAAGAAACAGAAAATGATGTTTATGATCCTGACTTTGATAGGAGCTACAGCAGATGGGGTGCCACAATACCCATGTCGACTTGCGCTAATAATTCAAGTCAAAACTTAACAGATTCATATCCTCATTCAACGCAGCTCAGACCACCCATAGTTGGCAACTATATCAATCAGCATTATACATTTGCCAGTAAAAATCAGGTAAGTAAGACTTGAAGATGGAATAAGTTTTATCTGAATATGTTTAGAATGCACCCTTGAAAGGTTTGGAGTCTTCTTCCATGATGCCTCGAAATATTTCGCCTGATCATTCTTTGACGTCCTCCTATCCTTCTTTACAGTTTCCCAGTTATCAGTTGCATTGCAGTTTTGGTGACTCTTCACAAGTAGTTGGTTATATACCCAATAACTCTGTTTCAACAACTTCAAATGATACATCCATCTATTTATCGAAAGATCCGTCTTCCTATATTCACGAATTTCCTCCGCTGGGCCGTACATAAATCACATATCCTATCTATATTTATCGATATATATATTATATGTATATATATATATCGGTAGCTCAAAAAGTAAAACTTTAAGTTTCTTCTTTTTCTCGTAGACCTGCAAGTTTATCTCGAATACTTCGCTTAGGTTTCTTGTCCATATGGAGAAATTGTTCCAAACTATCTTCAACATTTCGGATTGGTATCGTTTCACAAGAATCATTCCTTTCCTCCTTGCTTGTTAATGGAATCTCCAAAGTGTTGCAAGTTGTACCCATATTGGATGAACTACCAAAGAACATCGCATTTGACTCGTCAACATTCTCTCCAGCATCCACTGAAAGTATTCTTTCATGCGCAATAGCTGGCTGAATCTGTGGTTGCTCTTCATCCGATTCGTCTCCGAACAATAAATGTTTGTAAAATGTATCGGATGTCGACTTGGATGGCATCGTCTCACTGTCTTGTTGACTTGTCGTATCATAAGTTGGAAATACGTCTATTTGTTGTTGAACAGTCTTCGTATTCGCTCCACTCGGTTCCCAACTGTTGGTTTCCGATTCTGACTCGCTGGCTTCAACTCGAGAAACCTTTCTTTTCAATGGTTTCCTTTTTCTGGATTGAGGTTCATTCTTAGTAACAATACTAGGTGTCACAAAAGCTGGTAGTCTTCTAGGCGCATTTGGCTTCACTATTCTAGTTGGACTGTTGTTGCTAGTTTCGTCCTTGTGAAGATCATCGTCATCTACATTGTAGAATGGGGGTAAAGTATTCTTTTGGGTTTCTTCTCTTTTTGTTGTATGTTGAGTTTCCATAAGGTCGTTCTTCCTTTCTTCCTTCCCATTATCAACCACTTCTTCACTCAACTCTTGTTGCGTTAATAAATGATAAACCCGAATCATCAAAGCCAAAATATGTTTGCAAAAAAGGAACGCACTTTGTTGTGTATTCTTTTGCTTACAAAAATAAGGACAATCACATTGAGTGGATTTCAAAGCTGGAGGATTGTCTTGTATAGAAAATGAAACGTGATAATAACTGCCCAATTGACTTGCTTCCATAATACATTCCGCTTCATTGGATGATGGAAATAATACTTGTACGCGGTGTTTCGCTAACAACTGTTCAGCATTTTCCAATAATCTGGGATGGAAACTTGCGTAACGTCGAATGCTTTCCTTATCTAAGAGACTACAATAAGCAGGATTCATATTCACAAGAGCTTCGTTGCTTGACGTTGCTGATGAAATGCATTTCTCTGTTTGTTGATTATCAGGTTGTGAATCCACATGAGAATCACAAGCTTTCACAACACACATTTCTAACAGGCACATTCCTTGATGCTCTAAATACCAATTGTCCAAAAACTGTTCTGGACACTTCCAAACCGCGCTTTTCCACTTGAGATTCCATTTGTGGGATAAATGCTGCCATATGTTGTCATCTTTTCTGCCTTGCATAATACTTTCCAAGTCAACAGCAGGGACGAACGAAGAATCTACACTGTCCTTTAAACCTTGTTCAAAAAGAACAAAGGCAACCGACGGATAAGATAATAGAGATGACATCAAAATGTATCCAGCTTTGAATAGATCATCGGAGTCTTTCCATAATCCATCCCTCCATAACTGAATGCTCACGACTGTTCGGTTCAACTGATAAGCCAAAGTCTTCGTATAATTCAATATATTGTTCGCTGTCTCCGAGTAGTCCAATACAACTAAAATACTTTCCCTAGTTAAAAAGGTTTAGCTGATTATCTTGCCAGTCATATCACACTGACTTTGGAATCCATTCCAACAACTTGTCAAGTTGTTGTTCTGTCGCACTTGAAATGGTGTGAATAGTGGAAATGCGAAGAAATACGAACAAGGCAACAGACTCTTCATTATTCATTACCTCTACTTGACTGCATATCTGTTGTTGATCAACTGATAGGCTTTTGTATCCTATTGAAACAAGTATCACACAAGTTGTTATATTCACAAGACTCATCTTCACCAGTATTCAAACATACCGTTTTCTTCCGTCAAAGAAATGATTTCGTCGAGGTTTTCACTTGTTTCCCAAGCCGATAGGAAGACAGATTCTGCGTAAATTTGCTGAGCTAGTTGTTGACATAAGATTTGCTTCGAAAGGGCTGCTCTAGCCAAACTATTCTTTGCCATCTCAAACTTTCTTAGTTCACTCGCTACTCTTTTCAACATTCCCTCTCTACAAATACCAAAGTCTGTTACTCTCAATAGAAACTTGCCAACCACCACTTCCACTTGACTTAGCCTCTTAATTATAGCTCTTTGGATTTCTTCCAATAAAGGTATATCACCTTGTTCGTCTTCTATGATTGCAATTGGATATTCTGAGAGGTGTTGACTGACTTGCTTACAAAAGCGACCTAATCCTGCTTCTGGACGTCGAAGAAAGAAATAAAAAGGAGAAAAGCGACCATGTACCAGATAGTCCTCATAATTATCCGGAAGTGTCAATATTTCTTGTTGTGTCCTTATTGGAGATAACTTATCTAAACCTGGAGCTCCACATACGAGAAATAACATCTTCTTCATTCTCTCTCCAATAAGATGGGGAAGAGACGAAAATGTTCACTTTTATTTTTCATCGCAAAGTTTCCAATCTTCTTGAAACAAAGAAGACTCAAAATACAGTTGTAGTGCTCCACGATGTTCTGGCATGATCTTTTCATTCTCCTGAAAGAATTTTTCTACTTGACGAATATTACAGAATAGTATTCGATTTGCTTCCGTATGAATACTTTGACAACAAAAGCGAGCTTCAATCTACAACTCATAAGAATAGAATAACATAATCTTACAATGCAATACCTCAGACTTGGATAAAGTGATTCTGGTATGACCTACAAGTACTGGTCTTTTATCTCTTTCTCTTTGAACCATTCCTAACATATGTAACGTGGACAACTCACTCGGTTTAAGTCCTACTTCCTCAGTTACTTCCATTATAATACTGTTGTACAATTCTCTCTCAATTGATAGGCACATGTCTCTAGTTCCTTCATAGGATTGAGTTTGAAGATCATCCTTTATATTCACATGGCTTGGTTCTGGATGTCCTCCTGGTAAAACCCATCTACCAGCTCCTTCACCTACTTGTTCACTTCGTTCTAACAATATTATAAAGTTATCACAAGTTAATACTATTCCTGCATTTCCTAGTGGCAAAGGAAGGTGTCGTTCAGGAGATCCTTCTTCAGGAGATTGGAAAAAAGTGAGAGGACTGGCTAGTGCTCAACATGAATAAAGTCTCCATTGACCAAGAAACTTATTCCTTACCCAAACTACTTGAGCTCTGGTAAGTGGCGTAATCAGTTAAACCCAAGTTCAGCTTGACGACGACACTAGAACCCTGTGCCTGAAAAGTTGTATAACTGTCTACGCGAAACTTGAGAGCATTCCACATTTTCGGGTTTGCTTCGTTTCTTCTTTTCCTAGTTTCTACTCAATATCCAAACAAATCACTATTTTCTATACTTGCCACATATCCTTTACAGTATCTTCCACAGTCTTGTCAGGATGTGGTATCCGGTTATAGTCTGAGTGAAAATTTATTTTCAACACTCCATTTCCGCAAGTAGCAGGTGGTTCTGTCTTGAAACAAATCTTCCAACCACCTTTTCCAAAGTTATCGGGTAAGGTTTCACTGGAACCCATTCACTTGCTGACCACTTTTGAGATACAAACGCAATTTCTTCAAGATTGACGGAGCACAGGAGAAACATGCAAAGAGAAAGAAAAATACAGAGTTTTTATTTCTTTAAAAAGGACGCCAAGTAGTTTGTAGAATATAATTTGTGATGGAAATATTTCATAGAAGAAGAGATAGGAAAGAAGAGGAGAACATGTGAAAGAGAGAATTGAAAAGTATTGAGGGACATTATTGGGACGGGCTGTGCTGTGAACTTTAGATGGTTGAAAGTGAGTTCAAGGTAGCTGAAACTTGGGATAGAACTTTGGAACTGGGTATCAAAAGAGTTGCATATGGAGTTTTACTAGGTTCAGTTACTGCATTCGTTTTGTTCCGTAAGATTCTCATTTTCAGCAAAGCTACTCACGTCTAGACGATATTCAGGGTCGCCGTTAACCAGAGTTGCAGTTTCGAGTTTCGGAGGTGGTATAGGTTTTGGAATGACTTATAGTGACGCAAAGCGGGATTTTGAAAAACTCAGACCAGCCTCACCTCCCTCGACTCAAGGATTGACGGATAGCTTATCTTTGAATAACTAGCTATGTCCATGAAATAGATATATAAAAGCTTATTTTCTGTTTTGTTCCAAAGAGGACCTTATAAGCTACATAGGATTGTGTGTAACTTGTTCATTGCTTACTTGTAAGCCGTTGGTGGGACATGGGGAGGTATAGTTGGATAGTTGGACGAGTTGTTTCGAGACTCAACTATTCTACAGACGTTGTACCCAAAACTCACCCATTCAAGCCAACTCATAGTTCTCCTGGAAGAGCACACCGTAACAAAGTATTTTCTGTGGATCCCAGTTGGAAGGGCAAAGTCGTAGCAGGAGGAGCTCGACTCTCTGATGGAGTACCCACAGAAACTTTAAGTGTACACTTTTATGGAACTTCTTCTTCCGGTTATGCATCCCATCGATGGTTTACTTCGATAGGCTTGAAATTATGTTTTCATAATACACCAGAGTATTTGTTGTTGTTTGATGCGGGTGAAGGTACTTGTCGCCGATTGCTTGAGTGGTAAGAAGAACAATTCTAT
This sequence comes from Galdieria partita, assembly GCA_025991245.1. NCBI lineage: Eukaryota > Rhodophyta > Bangiophyceae > Galdieriales > Galdieriaceae > Galdieria > Galdieria partita. The sequence goes on from BQMJ01000016.1 coordinate 81,945, forward strand.
CTATCTACCTATCTATATAACAACTTAAAGTGGTACGGCACCTTGTAATCTCGATTATATTTTTATAACTCATCTACACGCCGACCACATTTTGGGTCTTCCTTCATTGGTCATAAGTGCAGCAGACAGAAGTAAACCATTGCATATTTATGGACCAGAAGGTATTCGTTACTTTTTAAGAAGTGCTTTGTTATCTGCCAGAGTTCGAGTTCCAGTTCCTATCCATACTCATGAACTCGTCTTACCTGAACAAACCAAAAGAAATCAACCCATTAGACAACCTTTGCCACCTTATAGAACGGAAGTAGAAGATACCGACATTTATCCGGATGACAAAGGTATTTATAGAGTAGTGAACACGAAAGGGTTTACTTTGACTGCTAGTCGATTGGTACACCCTGTTCCTTGTTTTGGTTATGTGTTTGAAGAGTCTTCCAAAGTACATTTAAGTGAGGAAAAGTTTCAACAATTGGGAGTACCGCGTGGTGCTGTTCGTAGAAGATTAGCACAAGGCCAGACTGTAACTATTTCTGGTGGTCGTGTAGTGAAACCGAATCAAGTCATGAGTGGAATACGTCCAGGAAGAAAAGTCACCATTGCATTGGATACTAGTGACTCTAGTTCATTGGCTTGTTTAGCGGAACAGTCTTCACTATTGATACATGATGCTACCCATTTAGAAGATTGCTTGGAGGAATCTATTCAAAGTGGTCATTCCACAGCAAAGATGGCTGGTGTTTTTGCGAGACAAGTGAATGCAGAGTTTTTAGCACTTACACATATTAGTCCTCGAATTTGGTCTTCCGATACTGAACAACAAATGATAAGAGAAGCACTTGCAGGATTTGGAAAGCGTGGAAGATGTATGATTGCAGAAGATATGTGTAGAATAGACTTGGAAGAGCGTGAAATGACGGAAAATGTTGCACAAAGTGTGCATGCAGAGCCCTTACATTCTTAGGTAAACATTGTATTACTTTAAGTTTGATATCTCCATGAGATATTTCTTATCTTTGCTTTCTTCTGCAAAGTATAAGATTATATATCTCGAGAGATATAACAACACACCTTTGTTCTATATACAATCACACATTAGTCCATATTGTTTTCCGAAATGGAATGTACTGAGAGCCATGCCCAGTCTTCATCATTCGGAGGAGCCAATCCCAATCGGCGAGCAACTTGTACAATACCGCCATAACTCTCCATAGTATGAACAAGATCCTCTCTTCCATTCGACAACATACAATGTTTGGAAGGGATTCGAATCATTCCTTCCACTACACTGCAATGTTGTCTCGTAAACTCCAAACAATCGATCGCAAACTCAATAGAAAAAGGACCCCAATTCAATAGACGATTCTTTCCAGTGTTATGATGTAACTTTAAACCTAAACGTGCACCCAATGCTATATTGCCACCGTGACGGAGAATCAGAGTAGCTAAATCAGGCCTTCCTGCCAATCGAAAAGTACGATAAGAAGGCATCATTCCTATCCACTTATGCTGGAGACAAAATTGATGAATTTCTTTTACTAAATACAGAAATTCCTCAAAGTATCTAAACAACAATTGAGTACATATCTTGGATATAGTACAAAGTTTAACCGACCTCCAATCTTGATTGCAATGTAAACCCAAATGTGAGGCGACCCTTCGTTCTCCTCCTTTACGTGCAATTGCATACCAAATATCGCCTCTTCCTTTAGACAAGAGTTGTTGACTTGCAGGAACGATGCGTTGATTGAATTCATTCTGCTTACAAAAGTCTTCCAATTCTTTGGCAATATTATTTATATCTGTCCAATAACCATAAGTCCTCTTTCCTGGTGCACAATCTCCAACATGAGTAGTCACTGGCAATTGTCTTTTCTTTCGGGTCTTTTTGGGTACTTCAAACCCCAATCGTTGTGCAATCTTCTCATAGTGAGATCTTCCAGCACAAATCTTGTTCATGAGAACAGGTTTGTATCTTCTGATAGTTTCTCTTGACGGCATCTCATTCTTTGGCAAGTTTCTTTCTTTCATAAGTTCAACAACTTGTTGAGTGAGACTCTCCAACTCTCGGTCACGTAACATAGTACGAGTGTGGTTCCCCATCCTTTGTCTGGATAGTTGCCAACCCAACTTTTGTGAAACTATTTGAGGTCCTCCATGCTTTGCTATTGCTTCTACTAGTATGTGAGCACCTTTTGTTCTCAAGAATAGGTTGGTTGGCAATACTCCAACTGGGTAGCTGTACGTAGCACAAAAGTCTGCAAGTTGGTTGGATAAGTTTTCAAAGTTTTCCCAAAAAGGATCCAAGTCTATCTTTCTATCCTTTTGGAACTTTGAAGGTTTGTTAGGAAAGGGTTTCTCATTGACTGCTTCTTGGGAGACCATTCTTGGCACGGAAAGTTTGTAGCTGTCATAGCATAATTGTACATTACCTTTTAACTTTAGATAATTACAGGTATATAAATAATTATCCTGCAAGTTTTTGTAGTTTCTGATATGAACAGCCAAAGTAGGATGAAACGTCAAACAACTCGAGTCTCTCATTCTGTCACAAGCGATCGATCATCCTCGCTTGGCTGCTTTTCCTATGAAGATATTCTATTCCTTATTCGGGTTGATCTTGTATCTATCCTTATGGACCGAAGCTCAAGAAACGGAAAACTTGGCAGTGTCCAACTTGCAAAAGTATATTCAAAGTAAGCTATCTACATTCCTATTGGCGTTGGATTGAATATATAAAGTACGTACCGAGCAACCTCACCCCGATTATACTTCTGCAGTTGAGTTTTTGAAGCAATTGGCAACAGAAATAGGCTTAGAGGTGAGTATATCAACACGTTCACATAATATACATCTCATTCAATGTAGACCCAATTGTTGGAACTTGTACCAGGGAAACCCATCTTTCTAGCTTGGTTACGGGGATCGAACGAAAGTAGATCGACCATTTTACTCAATTCACATATGGATGTGGTTCCTGTAGAACTTGAAGGTTGGAGCAAAGACCCTTTTGCGGCCACAATGGAAGGAGATAAAATCTATGGTAGAGGTACTCAGGACATGAAGGTGAGATATCCTATCGTTCAAGATCCCATTCTCATATGATGTATATAGAGTGTTACTATTCAATACTTTGAAGCTCTGAGGAATCTCATTCAACAAGGTTGGAAGCCGGATCAAACTATTTTGCTTTCTGTAGTACCAGACGAAGAGATTGGAGGTGCTGAAGGAATGGGAGTGTTTGTAGAGTCTGAAGAATTCAAAAAGTGGAACATAAGTTTTGAATTGGATGAAGGTTTAGCGAATCCTCAATCTTTTATGTGGTTGTATTATGGAGAACGACAACCTTGGTGGCTTAGTATTGGAGCTATGGATCAACCTGTTCATGGAGCAACATTGCCCAATCATACAGCCATTCAATACTTATACGAGATAGAACAAAAAGTTGTCGAATTTCGAAAGCAACAAGAAGAGAAAGTGAGTCAAGGAATACCTTTAGGAGATGTTATTGGAATCAATCTCGTTTATCTTCGTTCTGGAGTAACCAAAGATAATCATAGTTATGTGATGAATATGGTCCCAGGAATAGCTGAGTTAGGTTTGGATATTCGAGTGCCTCCCACAAGAAAGCATAGCGAAGAAATGAATCAAATTCTATCGGATTGGTTATCATGTCCTCCAATAACGAGCCAATGGAGTGGCACTTGTAGTCATTATTACTACAAGTTTATTCACAAAGTTGATATTCCTCAAGTAACTAGCACAGATCCCGTGGAGAATCGCTATTACCAAGTGATAGAACAAGTCTTCAACGAATTATCCATTTCTTATCAAACTGCAATATTTCCTGCTTCAACAGATGCACGTTATTTGAGAGAAAAGAATATTCCTTGTTTTGGGTTTAGGTAAGTTTCTGAAATGCAATAATGATTGGAGAAAATATTTGAACGATCATAGTCCTATTCATTCGACTCCAGTATTATTACATGACAATGATGAATATATTCCCAAAGACATATTTCTCAAAGGAATTCCCATTTATGAAAGACTTATTCAAGCGCTAAGTACTTTGGATTCTCAAGCAACCCCAAATGACAACTCTATCCCAAAAGATATCACCCATTCTATGTCGAGCACTCCTCATGAAGAACTTTGATATGGTTTTCTTCTAAAAAGGAATTCTTTCTTATTCAAGTTTTAACCCTAAGCCTAATAAATATATATATATTTGTTCCTAGTCAAACTTGTCTCATCCAGTCCAATCTTTCCATACTTTTAGCAATAACAGCCATTTCATTCTGTGAATAGGATAAACTTGCTTCATAAGCTCCCACTACTGCTTCCGTTATGGAGTTGGATATCTATCCAATATATTTCAACCTTCAACAACCGCATTCTAACAACTCACCACTTGAACATCTCCTACTGAAAGCAACTTTTCATCCACTTGTACACCAAAAGGTACCTGATTGCCTGAGTATTGGGCTTCCACCCATCCATCAACCGACTTTGTGGGTTAACCTTCAACGTAATCCATCATTTCTTTTGTCTTACTTTACTTTTCACTCTTATGGAGGAAAGCTGTTGTTGAAGTTGTTGACTGCACTGCGCAAGCAACTGTGCTTTCTCAACAGCTCTTCTCCATTCTTCTCCGCTGTCTTTCTCCAAGGAAGACGAAGAGTTGTGCATTTGAACAACTCGACAACATCTTGAAAATCGAAAAGACTTGGACTGCTTCCAACAAGTCCAACCACCACTGCTTGGTAACGACAAGTCACAGATAAATCCCATCTTTTCGCAAACCATTTATTTATGAATTCACTTTGGGTAACGAAACTTGTTTCGAAGTATCCATCTCTCTCATGTACTCTAAATAGTCCAACGCTAACCTCGATCTTACAGTTGCCATATGTTTTTCACTTTCCACTTGATCAGGAGTCTTGCCACATATTTTAGCATGAAGCTCAGCCAATTGCCGTTGTTCTTTCAAAAGTTGATCAAAACTATTCAACTCTTCACTCGTCAACTTGCGAATATAAGTTGCAGGATTGCCACCCCATAATTCTTCAGAAGCAACGCTCGTTCCCTTGACCAGTCGAGAACCTGAAAACTTGTTATCTACCACACATCAGCAACTTTTACTCACGTACCGGAAACTATTACCGAACGCGTGGAAACAACACAATCTTCTTCCAACAAAGTGCCCCAGCCGACATAAACATTGTCATAAATGGTACAACTGTAGATACTACAACAAGGTCCTATGACCACTTGCTTTCCAATAAAAGTTGGATTTCCCCGTTCTTCTGGATTACGAGTACAATGGATTACCACACCATCACCGATGTGACTGTCGCCAACTATCACTATGGGAACCGCATCAGCTCTCAACACTGCACCATATCCAACCGAACAATTCTCTCCGAGTTGAACATTTCCAATCACTGAAGCATTGGGAGCAATAAAAACATTGTTTTCAAAAACTGGCTTTTTTATACCCACGTTCATCAACTGTCGATGTCTGCTCACTAGGGAACCCATTGATTGTGTCTCTAACAACTGCTTGGGGAAACTACTTACGTGGTTCACGATAACTGTATCCTCCTTGGACTCTCATACCCAAGTGGTCCATAGACTGACCTGTTTCTCTTATCATCTGACCCATCATATACAAGGCACGACGAATGCCTTGCATCGTCACTTGCGCAATACACGGAATGGAACAAGCAAATGGGTACAACTTGTTGGAACTCATCCGTTGTGTTATTCATACAATATTATATATACACCAAATATATCCATTAGGTATTGTCCAAACTTGCTTGTTTCCATCACTTTTCATGTCCTTAGATACTTTTGAACGTTGTGAAAGATATGGTATTGCAGTTTACTTTTGCACAAGTTCAGTCGTGGGAGACTATCTGAATCCTATTCTCAATGACATAAACAATTACTTGGCAATGGTGGATATCTTGCAGTTTGTCTGTTTACGAGTAGTAGTCATCCCAGTTTTTTAGGGAGTATTACAAAGTGTTCGCATATCTGTATGGAATCCTACCCAAGTCCGGTATCAAATGCAGTTGCCACAGACCACTGAGAAACTATGCACTTTGGAAGGTATTCTAAAGTGGCAAGAGTTGTTTCGAAATACTTTGTACAGACTGATATATGTAGGACAATCTTCTTCGTTACAAGGCAAGTAGAAAAAGAATGACGCTTTTTCGTTTTTTGAATCGTTCTCAAGTTGCCTCAACTTTTCAAATTTTTCTGCAAGTTGTAGACAATATGCAACAACAACCATTGTTGCGATGGAAGACTACAGATGGTGATCCTTTGGCAAGTTCTTTTGGATGATATATAACTTGGTAGGAATACTGACGTTGTTCTATTGTTCATAGGGCTACTCCAAAAAATGGGAATCTTTGTATTCTTGTGAACTTTTTGAACAACCCTTCCATTTATTCAGAGAAGAAATGGACTAGGGAAAGAACCACGTTGACAACTTAACCACGTATCTTCAAAGGTTTATCTCCGATTGCTTTGGACGACAAATGCACGCGTTTCGAAGCATTCTTTCTTTCAATGGCGAGAGAATAGGTAAAGACATTGCCTTGGACTGGAAAATGCGGTATCCAAACAACTTGAGGATCTGAGGGTAAAGAACGAAGGTTATCGCCCTGGATTTCGTGCAGTTTCCAAGATTCTGTTTCCTCTTCTTTCACTTGCAAAGTTCTTGCCAAGCGTCTTCTCAACTCCTCTATGGTCTCACCTGATTGTGGAACTTGCAACAGAAATGGAACTCCAAAGATATCATAACCTCCCAACTGTTTATGATCCTTGGTAACATGAACGACCGATACCCAAGTGCTATCCCTAACCAAATATCACAGCTCAGTTTCATACAATTATCCCATTTTCATACTAACTTGATTTCTCTTTCGCAAGGCTCTACTCTCATCATCATTCCAGTTCCTGGACGCCATTCCGGTATTTCTTCATGAGGCAAACAATATCGGACGATACGATGATCCTGTACAAGTATGAGTCTCAATTCTATTTCCACTGCAAGATCTAAAAGCTCCCGAATGCGCTGTAACAAATTGGACACTTTGGAATGGTGAGGCAGTAAAATACTCAAAATATTGGTTCGATGACTCTTCACACAAGACTCTATTCCATTTCCACAACTTGTCTCTTTGAGTACTTGGTCTCTAGTGGAGAAGAGATATTCTTGAATATCTGTGAAACTTTCATCCTCCTTTAAACATCGACCACTGTCTTCACGATAAATAACGGTGTATTCATCCTTTTCATCATATTGTACAGCTGCATGCGCCAGTCTCTGATAATACAAAACTCTACTAGGTGGAGTGCGAACAGCAAAGGAACGTATCCAGTCTTGGAAATTTTCAGTTCTAAAAGGAATGAGAAGAGTAAACAATAATTCCATCTGGTTACTTACCTCTCAGAAAAAGTAAATGGAAAAGAACGCGGCTGCATTCGATAAGGATCCATTGGAAAGAAACGAATATACTCAGGGTCAATACCCACACGTGATAACTTACAGAATCGATCTCTCAATTGTTCATAAGTATCACTTATCATCACATCCAAAATGACTCCAGGCTTGTGAGGTTCAAGAATATTTCGTATTTCCACATCTACTCGTTTCATTAAATATTCGAAAAAGTCCAATACCGTTGGTAAATATCTTGCACCAGAGTCAATCATCTGTTTGACTTGCTCATGTTCCCATGGCAAAGGAACTGGTTGAATGACGATGATATCTCCACAACCTATCTTATAACTCTTCAAAGTTCTAGACATATCATCCAATTTTTGTACATTTCTTGGAGATATTTCTTCAAAGAGTAACATTTCTTGATTCAAAATACTTTCTCCCATCATTTCCTTTATAACAGCCAATACGTCAGCCATCACATCATTTTGTTTCATAATCTGTTTTCCAATCATGCGATAATCGGCATTGGGAAATGGCGTGTAGAACTTGAAGAATAAAAGCAATTCATCATCAGCTATACTAGGATTCAAAGACTTTGGTAGTGAAAGCACTCTCATCCGATCACTTTTTCCATCATTCAGTAATAAATCTTCAACATAAATGGGGACTAAGCTTTCATCTAATACTCGAGCTTCCCAAGTTCCATCCGATCTCTCATAACCAGGATCCTCTAAAACACTACTATTCTCTCTACCTCCCGCCAAAAGAAACTGAGTACGAATAGTATCATTATCACGTTGGAAACATCGCCATATTCGTATCATGGATGGATCCTTTATAAGGCCACGAGATAAGAGAACATCTTTCAGTTCTTTCAATGTAGTACTTTTGCGCATCTTCAACTTGTAAAGCGCAGAACGAGGAAGCAAATCAGTTCCTCGATACTGCAACAAGTCATTATCAGTAACAACCATAAAAGTACAATACAAATGGGCTTCCATTCTTTCTTTCTTTCTCAAGGCTTCTTCTTCCTTCTCCCTTTCAAGACGCTCAATCAACTCTCCAGGTACTTCGGTGTCTTGAAGAGGGGTTAAATATTCTTGAATCTTATCTCTACGAATATACTGTAACATATAGGCATTGGCAAACCTTCTCACCATAGACTGACGTGAACGGGGTGGCTGCAATTCAGGTGGAGTTAACCCATTCAACGTCCTCAACTTGCGGTCTCTCTCTTCTTGTTCCTTTTCCTCTTCTGGTGCAACTTTTTGTCCACCCACTCCAAAATTTTCTTCAATAGCTTGATGTCTATCGGACTTGAATACCAAGTCATCATCAAACTTGTACCAACCATCAGGATCTTGTAATAAATTAGGACGTATAAAGGCATAATAATGTCCTCCATAAATATCTCCCATATGAACCAATACAGCATGCAAGTCATAAGTATAGTCCACATTGCATGGCTCCATGGACTCCTCTCTACTCACAAAGGAATTCAAATGGATAGTCTCATAAAACTTGTAATGATCATTGATCTTCACCATCATATCATGTGCAAAGTCATACTCAAATCTCTTCAAATGCAACTGTAAAACAGGAGGAAGAGTAATAAATACAGAACCTTTCTTAGCTGCCTGAAGTTCTTGGTAACCTTCGGCACGATACTTATTGTCTCCATCCATTATTTCAACTTCAGTGTACTTTTCAAAAGAGTCATATATATCTGCACAACCGCGCACATTCAATGAAAGATCATAAAAAGTCTCTATATGAGAACTCTCATAGGGAACATGAATGCATTTAATATAATTCAATATCTTGCCCTCAAATAATCGTCGAATGATGTTCTCTCCATCTACTCCTTCTTCTCTCTTCATCTTCTCTTCTAATGCATCACACAAGATTCGATTCAACTCCTGTACATCATGTTGCGTGAAGGCATCGACATTGTCCCAACCAAAACTATCCGTCAGTCTTTTCGTCTTCACTACTGTGGGACAATACTGTAAATCATAAAACACTCGTTGAAGAGCATAAGTTAAGAGATCTGGGCTCTTATCCGAAGAACTATCCAACACCGGCATACGATACACTGCTCTGCGAAATTCTCCCAAATGAAACAACGTTTGTAACAAAGAATTCATATAACAAGTTGCTCCCTGATTCTTCAAACCCACGTATCCGGTTGCCTTTCTTGAGTTGTAATCCACTACAGGATTGTCCAATTCCCATTCTGATACCAAAGTAACTTGAGCCGTAAATAAGAGACAATCATTCACAAGAAAGCCTTCCTCCGGTCTGTTGATAAGTTCCAGCTTTACGAATTCTCGAAACCCCCAATCTCTTTCAGCTATAGTAAACTTATGATCCGCATACTTTGCAATATTCTTCTGTGCATCCTTCTGGTTTACCAAAATAAGACAAAACTTTACTGCTTGGTTCATGAGAGGTAACTTGCGTCTGGCCAGTGGGCAAGTCTCCAAGTAGAGCGACAAGTCATGGGGAGTTCCATTGCCTTTAGGGAAAATCAGAAAGCGGAACTTGAAGTTTCCAAGCCTTCTCCAAGGACTGAGCACCTTTTCTGATCCCAAAGCATGAAAGTTTATCAATTGAAAAGTAAAATAACCTTCATTTTCACTTTCCGATTTCTAAAAAAGAACACTTCAGCTTTCGTGCGACACCGTAACTTTGCAATTACCTGGTCCACAGGCTCTGCATTTTCTTGGTTCTCTTCGTCTTCCTCTTCAAACGGTTCTTCCTCTTCCGAAGTGGACGAGTTTACTGGTTCGTCTTCATTTTCTAGAACAAAAGAGTTGGTTTCTTCCATCTCTTGCTGACTACCTTTGCAAGTTTTTCTCAGTCATAATAAAAGGGTGACAAAGTTTCCCTTATTCTTACTTTTGTCATCCACTGACAAGTCAACTTCCCTAAAGGCACCGATGTCTGGGGGATTCTCAAAGGAGTTCTTCAAAAATAAGAATCAGCAGAGTTTCTTCTACTCAACCAACTTTACCTTTTCTTCTTCTGTATCTGTCGAAAACCCACTGTGGTTGCTATTCTTTCGGTGTTGGTTCTGCATGTCCTGTGCTGTTTGAACAATTCAGGGAAATGCCCAAGAATGCCTTTTCGCTTTGTACAGACAATAACAAATACTATTTATACAAAAGTTTCCAACTTGAAAAAATCAATCTGCTAATTCAAATGTCTTAGATGATTGTACCAACTAGATGCCATTTGTAATATATTGGTATTCCAGTGATTGGATGCCACTTGTTCTGCAAAACTTGACAAAATAGGAAAGGTGTTTTCTCGAAAGTATAATAAAAGACACCAAACTTGATTATTTTCTAATATAAGAAAAGCCCTGTGAGAAATATGGGAATGATGACTAGCCATACATAAACCCATACGACGAACAACTTTGCATATAATATCCTTCAAGATATCTGCAGGAATCGATGCCAAAATCTCTTCCAAATGATTGAGAAACAATACCTAAATGATATATGAATACAATCCAATCTAAAGTTCATTGATCTCTTACTTCCTTGGAACTGTTCGATAGTGGCCAACAACGTAACAAATAATCCAATACTTTAGGAGCTAAACAAGGATTCTTTTCCAAATACGCCATAATGCAAAAAAGCAAAGGTGGATAAAATGACTCCATATTCACAAGTTTATGCAAAGGTAACAAACATCGCATAAGGAAATCTTCATGTTCTTTCTTGAGAGGAACAGCAAAGCCACGAATGATCGAACAGCAAAATTCCAACATTTCGGTTATGCCTTGAGCTGATTCCTCGTCTTCAAAGACAATGGACTGAATTCGAATACAAATAAATTTACGTATGGTTCGACGAAACTTGACTACCATCTTGTAGAATATATGAACAATAGAAAGAATATAATCTCTTTCCCTCGAATCAGGAGAACCAAAAAGGTTTAACAATTTTCTAAGCAAGTCAGTATTCCAATAAGTAACGATGACACGTGAATCTTGGGAACCCTGAGACAATAACACTTGTAAAAGTAATTCATAAACAAGTTGATGAACAGACCAAAGCGTAGACTCCAAGTAAGAACTCCCCTTTGTATGTTCTTCTTTCAACATCCAGCCATCTATCCATTCTTCTTCTTTCCTAGGCTTTGCTTCCCACTTGTATCGAGTCATAGAAGAAAATATCAGGTCATCGGCCAGTTGAGTCACACTTGCAAAAATTTCTTCGTTGACAATAATATCGTCCCTACTTACATACTGTACCAAACTCCATAGAATATGCCGCTGCTGCTTCTTGATTGACTGCTCTACAGAGGATGTAATAGGAACATTTATACTCTGGGTGATTTCACTTTGAAGTTTTCTACAGTGAACAACATTCTTCACAAACGAGTCACTATCCACAATAAAACTGGAAGTGTCTTTTACCCAACTATGACAAGGTAGGAAGACTTCACTTTCCACATGAGGCTGCATACTTTTAGTGATTTCATGCTCAGAGCATGTGGGATCATCCTTTACAGAACCAAGATGAGGCCTCTTCCTTTTCGACATGACGACGAATACTCAACAACTCGAGTCAAACACTCTTATGTGTTCTCCGTTGGGACGGGCAACGACAAGTAAACAGACAAGTATGGGATGAATAGCACATGAGCCAATGTAAACCCTCACCACAATTGAATGGTCCAAGTGTTCTTCGTATAGTAAGCAAGGTTGGTCTATCGAACAGGTATCGGAAACTACTCAAGTGCACCCCAACTTTTCCTTCTATTATGACTGTACCTTTTCAAACAGGCAAGAACACAATGATAGAAAGAACCAGTTTGTATATATTCTTGAACAAGTACTGTATGAAAACTCTGGAGGAAAAATGGCAATATAGAATAGCAACAAAGCAGGAAAAAAAGAGCCAAAACTCAACCGTCCTTTAAAAGAACGAGAAGCGAGAGATCACGTGTTTCGTCATTTTTCATTGGATGGATTGATTTGGGGAGCCTTTGATGTTATCTCAATCGTCTCGATTTCGTTGTAAATGTCCCAATCGGCAGTGGAAAAAGGTTAAGAGTTGTTACAAGAGTGAATGAAAAGGTTGTATATACTCTGAATAAACCTTTCTGAGAAGAACATATGATATACTTTCAGACAAAGAAGCTATAGGAATCCTTACCAATGCAAAAACTTATAAAAGACAGAACTATCATAGACAAGATTGGAATATTTTACTAAGATATCATTAAATTTCTACGACTAGGACCCATTCGTTTGTCCCAAGAAGGCTCCGTCTTATCTGCTCTTCCTCTCGTGATAGTCGATGAAGAATCCTCCAAATCTACAGGAATCTGAATATTCTGACCTAAAACTTGGGTTCGAATAATAAGACCCTTGGTAGAGTCTACTATCTGTTCATAAACACTTGGAGTCTTCACCCCCATAATAACTTGACTTGCTTGACTATCAACTTTGGCATCTAGACGAGCATTTCGAATAAGATTCACTATCCAACGTTCCGCAGACTCCCGATCCATATTTAACTTGGCAGCCAACATATTCAAATCAATAACTTGGTGAATTCGACAATATATCTCAAAAACAAACAACCTAGCATTCTCTACAAATTCATCCAAAGTTCCAATCAAAAAAAAGTCGTGCTTCAACGTTGTCTCACATTTCTGTAATAAATCTTGTGCTCCTTCAAAATCATATTTCACGTACAAGCACTCCACAAATTCTGTGATAGGATCGTGATATGCATGACTCTCCTGTTGGACAATCTTCACCAGCTCCTTCAACATATGTCGACGTTTAGTGTTGGTAATGACTGCACTACTTAAATAACGTAAAATGTGTGGACAATTCGTTTGAATAGTGTTCAGATATTTGTCTTGGAAGAAAAGATCGATAATCCCATTCCGACCTGTAGGATGATTGAAGAATACAAATAGGCTCCAATGAATTAGCCAAGTACGATGCTGCAATTGCTGCAACGGATTCAAAGAAAATCTTCCTTGACTATCAATAGCATCTCTCAGCTGCATCATATCTTCTAAAGCTGCATCCCATTCCTGCATCAAAATATCCGAAGCCAACTTTCCCCAAAGCGCCGACAAGTGACGTTCACTTTGTGTCTGTAGTTGCAAGTAATTGGAAAGATACTTGCAAGTTGCTGCATAATTGCCACAGTCATACTGAAATCGTGCATAATCAAACAGAGCTTCGAGGTCTTCTGTTGTTACTCCATAATGTTCTTGCAAAAAGTTCAGGTGAAAGTTGCGTTCTTCTTTTAACTTGTTTACCCAGTCTTCGTCTTCTATTATCCTCAGGATTCTCTCACATTCTAACGAGAGTGTCTTGAGAGCAAAAACAACTTTGTCACGTCTTTCCATCAACTCTCGGGGAGGGTCGTTCCCGGTCAATTGACGATAAACATCAGCAGCGAAATCTATCATATTCGTTCTTTGTAATAATTCATACTTTTCTTTTAATATCTCTTGTTCATCATATATCTAATCGGGTCAAACCAACCAACAACAATGTAAATATCCGATATTCAAGTGAAAACACCCGTACGTACCCCTTGAGCGTGTAAAAACTCTAAAAGCGGAAAAACCATATGCCTATCCAAGTGTTCACCAATATATTTTGTCAAGTCGTACTCCATAACCTAAACAAAGATATCACTTGAACGTCGGTGTTGCTCACTGTGATGTCAAAATATCGCCCAATGATTCTCACACTCGGACGGCCTTGAGAGTGCGGAGATGTATTCTCCTCAAATATACTTTGAATCCATTATGTATTTCTTAGACCATTTTATGGATCAAGTTGTTACTTTTAAGAATAATAGTAAATGGTAGTAGCAATTTCATAAGAAATCTATGATGTTAGTCTTCTCATTCTAGTTTTCATTCCCACCTGATTAAGTCTCGCTCTTGTGAGGGTTTGTCATGTTTCAACATGCTTCTCCAACTGCCATTTCTTTATCTTCTGTAGGGTTTATAGGAAATTTTATTCACTTTTCCAACAGTTTGACCAGAAATACTAAAGTAACTTGTAGAATTCCTATTGGTATCCAACTACGGTGCTTCAAAGTTCGTTCCCACACAAATCCTTTGCTTATGACAGGAGTTCAAGAAAGGACGTTTACAAAGGAGTCAGACTACGGTAAGTTTTCAATTCATTAGCCTCTCTAGTAACCTGATCCATATTCCTAGCACTAGTTAAAATAAGGCGTGCTTTGATATCCGTCTCGGATAAAAGTTGTCTCATTGATGTTGGCAAAGCACTGGAAGATTTGGGAGTCGAGATTCTGTCTACAGGTGGATCTGCACAAAAGCTTCGTGAAAATGGAATTAAAGTAACAGACATTTCAGAGTTTAGTGGATTTCCAGAAATATTGGGTGGCCGGGTGAAAACTTTACATCCCGCCATACACGGTGGAATCCTGATGAGAAGAGATGTTGAAACGGACAAAGAAGAAGCAAAAACATACCAAATTCATGAAATAGACCTTGTCATTGCAAACTTGTATCCTTTTGAAGAAGTTTGTATGGAAAGCGATCTTTCTCAATGTATCGAAAAAATAGATATAGGGGGAACAGTTCTTATTCGAGCCGCAGCTAAGAACCACCGTTGGGTTACTGTAGTTTCTGATATCAATCAGTATCCAGAATTGTTATCAGAACTCTCAGAGTTTGATGGTTGTACTCGCTTGGAGTTTAGAAGGAAACTTGCTGCTAGAGCTTTCGCTAGATGTGCTTCTTATGATGCAGTCATTGCTGAACGATTCTTTGAAGAAACCCATGAAAATGAGTTGCCTCCCATATTCACAGTTACTGCAACATTGCAACAAGAATTGCGTTATGGAGAAAATCCTCATCAGAAGGCTGCCTTTTACATGAATACATTTCAGAAACGTCGATTGCCAGGAGTGGCTTTTGCAGAACAGATACAAGGGAAGGAATTGAGTTATAATAATATTGCGGATACCGATGCAGCCTTTCAGTTGGTTTGTGAGTTTGAAGAGCCCGCAGTTGCCATCATCAAACACAGCAATCCTTGTGGAGCGGCGGTAGGAGTTTCTGCAGAAGATGCATATTTGAAGGCATTGTCATGTGATAGTTTATCAGCATTTGGAGGCATTGTGGCTTGTAATAGAACTATTGATCTTGCTGCTGCTGAAGCTATTACGAAGATATTTACTGAAGTTCTTATTGCACCTGATGCCACCACCGAAGCACTTTCAGTATTAAGTTCCAAAAAGAATTTACGGGTTCTTTTAACTGGTTCATTGATGAATATGAGAGATTCGATGCCTACATTTCGTTCGGTAAATGGTGGCATTCTATATCAGACCAGTGATAACGGACATATTGGAAAGGATGACCTTCAAGTAGTAACCAAACGTATTCCTACTCAAGCAGAGTTGGAAGATTTACTCTTTGCTTGGAGAGTATGTAAACATGTCAAGTCGAATGCCATTGTCTTGGCAAAGAATAAAGTCACTGTAGGAGTTGGGGCAGGACAAATGAGTCGGGTGGATGCTTCTCATATCGCCATTTGGAAAGCAACTGAAGCTGCAAAGGCAACAGATGAAGCACAGAGTCGAGCAGTGGGTTCTGTTTTGGCTTCAGATGCTTTCTTTCCATTTGAAGATGGTTTGGTTATTGCCTGTGAAGCTGGAGTACAGGCAGTTATTCAACCGGGAGGGTCGAAACGTGATGAAGAAGTTATAGCTGCTGCGGATCGTTATGGTATTGCTATGGTATTTACTGGAATGAGACATTTTAGGCATTAGTAAAACGCTGTGTGGAATCAAATCGTTTTCCATTTTTCAATAGAAATTCCCTTTTGGATTTTTTTCCTTCTTTGATGGCGCAAAAGATTCAACATGTCAAGACAACAAGTGCTTATTCACGCAACTTTCCTGGAACTCCTATCGTACACAGTGAAAACCTTTTTCCACAAATACAAGAACTGTTCGAATCGATTATGCAAATAGAAACCAAAAAGTGTTTTGTGGCGTCTTGTGTAAAGTCTGCTCCTTGTAAAATCACAGCGGTGATAGTGGACTTGCAAGTGATTCTATTTGAGTGGGAAAGTTATTTCAATTGGAAAGGACAAGAAGATAGCAATCTAGTCAGGTCCCGTTATCTTTTGAGATTCCGTAGTGACGGAATCCTTCAGAAGCTCAAGTTGCCTAGTTCGAAAGATGGATATCGTCCTGAAACCGTAGTTACTTGTGGAGAATATTTGATAGCTTGTTCTTCCGAAGGGCTACTGAGGCTGTGGAAAGTTACTGGGAAACCTAGATTACAATTTGAAGTACACTTGGATGTTATACCGTTAGCTGTAACGGTAGAAGAGCACATCTTTTCTCAGAGTGAACTTGGAATCTTTGTATTATCAGAGTCTGGAGAGATAGTAGTCGTGTTTACGAATAGAAACGCTGGAGTTAAGAGATTTTCTAAAAGCAGCTATGGGCGGCTATCCAAAGTATTGGAAAATGCGTTTCACGCAGTGACTTTTCTTCGCGATAGAGAGGAAAGACAAGATTGGTTGGAATTTTCAAAAAGAATAGCTTCTAAAATATGGACCTTCCCAAAGAAAGGGACTGTAGTGTCTTTGTTTCAGTCACATCTGGAGAAATGGTTTATGTCTGAAAATGGTGAAGTATGCAGTTTTATGTGGTCGTTTGAAATGGAAACACTGAGTAAACAACAAATATGGCATCATAACAAGGAGATGATTTCTATTATAGATGCGGAAGCTTTCCAAGATAGATATATCGCTTGTTTAGTAGCCATATTTTGGGAAGACCAGTCGCTCCATTTCAGGGTTCGTTATCGTATTGTTTTGATAGATATATCATCAGATGATGTTCCCAGAAGCTTTTCTCATCATGTAGCTATTGACTTTGAAAGCGTCATAGACAAAAATATGTGGAAGAGAATGGCGAGTCCAAGACTAGTCATTTCTGGTCTATTTTCATATATTCTATTTCCTTTTGATAGTCAGATTGTCATTTCCTCTTTAGTTGTGGGTGACGCACAAATGCAACAAATATATTCTTTTGCGGAGTGGGGAATAGAGACGAATCCCATTGGATTGATAGATGCCTTATCGTTTGTAGATGCATTGGCTCCTGCCGAGTGTATTCATTGGATAGACTCATTCATCGGTATTATCACCAAGAAGAATTTTATTTTTCGTTTTCCTGGTTTTTGTGCACCGTTGTCGTCAAGTCAGTCTAAAAGCTCTAATGACAAGTTACAGAATGATGTGGAAATATTGTATATATCTTTTAGTCAATTTATTCATGGCTTTGAAAATGCGTCGAAAGTAAGTGCACAAAGTCTTTATACTTGTGATATGGACCACACCGTTTTATCCTTTTTGGAACTCTTTTTAAATATGGCTGGTGATGAATATAGTCCTGTGGTTAGTGAAAGGATTCGTTACAAGGCGTTTATATTTCGCAAGTTTCTTGATTTCACTCTACTACCTATTTGGAAGAGAGAGGAGACTGTGACTATTTTTACTCGTCTATCCAACACAGGACAACAAAAGCTGTTTGAATGGATTCAACGCGTCCTTATCATGGAACAATTGTATGAATTGGAAAAGAGTTTTCATACTGATTCCGAAGAATTGAACAGTCTGAATATATTATCTCAAGCACTCGATGCTTTGAAAGAAGATATTTTACCGAATTGGTCATTTTATGATTGCCCTTTCATTCTAGAACAACTAATGGAAACTCTGCAAGTATTGAGTATTCAATTCAAAGAGAAATTGGATTCTTTGGTTAATTTAACAGACATGAAGTCGATGTCTGAGGATAGGATGTCCAAAGTAGCTCTTTATCGCCGTAGTCTTTTACAACTCGCTCGAATTTTTGCCGTTATTTTTGATACTTGTCGAAGTTTTGCTGTTTCCAAGTTTCAACACTTTAAAGTGCCCATATGGTTACATGTGTCTGATTGGGACAAGGCATTATATCCATTGTTGGATTTTCTGTTGACGATAACTGATTTTGCTCAAGCAAAAGAAATGAATATCGATATTGAACAACTAGTCATGTGTCTTGGAGAGTTGATCATAGCCCTTGAAAGTTGTATTGTTGATGGTGAACAAAGCAGAGACATCGTACACGATATAGCAACAAAATACTTGAACAAGACAATCTTTGAAATAGCTATTTCTTATCGTCGCTATGAATCTGTCTTGTCATTCTTATTGACCAACATCTCATCTTATGTTGATGACGATGTTTTCTTGACGCTGTTTCAGACTATTTTTGATCGAGCACTGGAGTTGAGTGATGATCCTTGTTGGAAGGACTTTGTGGAATTCTCATTGACTTGGTTGGAGCATCATGGTCGATTGAGTATCTTATTGAGTCGTTGTGAAGATGCAACTTATCGACAAGCTCTTTTTCAATATATTGAAAATGCAGGACATCCGAGACTTCATTTAAGATGGTTGTATTATTTTCAGGCCAAGGAGTATTTTCATGCTGCCACTGACTTGTATACTTATGCTTGTCTATTATGGCAAAAGAATGAAAAGTGTTCTTTGGATAATTGTCATACTTTGTTTTCGTTGGCATTGCTTTGTCTCCAATTGTCTTTGGTGAACGATGTGGATTGGAAGGAAGACTTGTATTGTCGATTGTATCTGATTAAAGCTCATAAAGAACTATCAGAAAATATTGGAAACTTGTTGGATACGAAGGAGTTGGTGACGAGATATGTAGAAGAATCTCCTATAGATTCGGAGAAGCTTTATGAACGTTGTGGTATTGCATTAGAGGTTATCGAGAAGAGCAAAATATCACCTGAGGAAAGCATCCGATTATCTGATTACGTTTGGACTCGCTGTGTGGAAAGGGAGTTTTATCGTTGGGAGCTTATCACCGAAAGTAGTTTGAATGAGTCGATGAAGGAAAAGCAGTTTTCCGAGTTGGCATTGTTTCGACTTGTTCGCAGTGAAGGCACAACTTTGGATGAATGGAAAGAGCAAGTGCAGCGTATAAGGGAACAAAATGAGCACAACCCACAACATTGGACAATGAATAGCTGTTTGTTATCTCAACTATCCAAGGCGGTCTATTTGGCTAGTGGAAACAAATTCTCTTAATGACTTTTCATGAGTCGTTGGGGGGAAATTTCTTCGAGTGGTGATGCTTTTCGCGCTTTTTTACAAGACAAAGGTTTATTCCGTATTCGTGAAGAACTACTTTCCAACTGGATTGAAAACCAAACTGATGACCAACAAAAGCAAGTATCCTAATATCCAACTCGTGGCCATGTTTCTCAACCTTTGGAGTAGTGCGGACTCTTGGATGCAACGCACTTTTGAAAGTTTACTCGATAAGGATATTTGCACAATTGTAGTGAGTATATAAAATATAGTCTTTCAATAACAAACAAGTATAGAATGGAGGCACTTTGCCGTACCAACTAGCGTTGATGGCAACTGGTGTAGTCTATGGCAAGTATTTTGTACAGTTGGAAGATATCGTCGATATAGCTGCCGAAGATCCTAGAAAAGGGAAATCGAACGGCACTTTGAAATGCACTTTCTTTGATGGACAACAACAAGTATATGGTTTAGAGCTCACGTAAGTTGGTAGACCAGAGCATTGTTTTCTGACACTGTGTATGGGTGAATATTCAGGGATATGAAACATTGTTTATCAGTGCACACGCCTCCTGGAAGCAAGTTTCTTTTACTTGATCCTCTTGTACACCGTGGAATTGTATTGTTAACTAGAAACAATTGTCGTTATCTTGGAGGTGTTGTTTCGGAGGTACAACGGAAAAGGGATAGTCTAGTAAAAGATATTATGCAACGAGCAATTTATCGAGTAGAAGGTTTTCAACAAAGCAGTGGAAATGCAGAAATGGATACTAGTCGTATTGGTAACGAAATGATTCCTATAGGACAAGGAATATCCTATTGGGGTCATGAAGAAGAAGAAGAAGAGAATATTTGACAAAGTTGATTGTATAGAAACATTCATAGGTAGATAGTTGGACCCTGTTGATTGGATAGTTACAATCTCCT
Organism: Galdieria partita; assembly: GCA_025991245.1. Lineage (NCBI taxonomy): Eukaryota > Rhodophyta > Bangiophyceae > Galdieriales > Galdieriaceae > Galdieria > Galdieria partita. Next base: position 102,479 of record BQMJ01000016.1, read on the forward strand.
TTAGAGGGTTGAGTGATGCAACGTATATTATATAGAATCGATCATGGTTATTTGAGATTTCTAAAATGGCATTTCAAGCAATTGGCCATGAATACTGAAGCGTTGGATCAATTGCTTTCCAAGTTTACAGCTAAACAAAAGCTACAAGAGTCTATATCTTTAGATGAACAACATTCTGAAATCCTGGAAGACAAAAGCAGATGGAACAAGCGAGCTCGTGAAGCGTTGAAAAACGCGAAGCTTCGTGAAACTTGGTTCTCTTTGGGTCGGGAAAGCTTTGTCTTGTTACCCAACGACTTTATACAAAGTTCACTAGTGGCTGAGGAACCAGAACTATACCAACAAATTGAAAGCATTCAGAAAAAGTTACCTGAAAAAAGGAGAAGGTTGGAGGTGATGGAAGAAGAAGTATCCCGTTTGACGGAAGAGTTGCTGGCTTCTATGGAAACTCAGAAACAACTCCAGAAATGACCACTTTCCTATGGTGAATGCTTATCTTTATGGAATATTCATTAGTTGGATAATATGAATGTAAATATATTTATATGTTGTATTCATTCTTTGGGATCAGTTTCACACTTGCCTTGTTGGCTACTACTTATTTGGCATCTCCAAATCAATTCCATTGACAATATTATCGACATCGATATATGACGAAATAGATTCTTGGTTGTCTTTATCCTTCACTTTTTCAAAAGTATCATCTGATTTTGGTTGTATGTCGACTGCTGGATCAGCACAGACTGCAGAAGAAGGAATCTCAACATGATTCGACCTTTGTAAAACGAAATCCTTTTCATTTCGAAAAGAAATTCTACTACGTTCACATATTTCTAGCTCTGCAACAGGTACAATATCAACTTGAGCACTTGGATATACCACCTTCCAAAATTTCTTTGTTCCTTTCGAGAGATCATCTGAAAGTTCATCTCGTTTTGTTCTCTTGGCTGTTCTTCCCCAGTCTGGTATTCCCTCCATCTTACTACTTGTCACTATGTCAGTCATCGATGAGTTTATCGGCAAAGTTCTTCGTCGGGTTGGGTGGATCAAACATCGCTTGAAGCTGGATAAAGTATTCTTCAAAAAGGAAAGGGTCGATGTTTGTTCTACTCTTTCACAAAAGGTAAACAACCAACGATCCAACTCATTCCTTCTGACAATGACTAGTTGATCCCTTTCCAAGGTGCAAAGTATACTTTGATGATAGAGCTGAAACGTTTCTAGTGCCCATAACAAACTCTGATTATCTACACTTTGTTGATATTTCGAGTCTATTCTATGGAGGACTTGTTCCATAACATCGTTCATGAAATCCCATTGGTTCCCTTCCTCATCGCAAATCTTAACTACCTGTTGATACCAATGCAGAACTTCACATTGAATGAGAGTGAAAAAATGTAAAGTATCCGCACTCTGTCCTTGAAACATACTGTGTTGACAAAGCATACGTATCATCTGATAACCAAGCTTCTTTCCGGCCCATAACCCGTACATATCACAAGTGTCTAATAACTGCAATACAAACGCTACAAATTTATCCGCTATAGGAAACAAAGCATCTTCATATGACAAAATGCAATCTACAAAGAAACGATACAATACATGTAAAACTGCACCCATTCCATTTTCTAAACGCTGGTGGTCGGATAAACTCTTTGGATGCCTTTCTCGTAAAAAACGCAATGTTGTTGAAAGAAAACGACAAAATTCAGAAAAAAGACTGCACAAGCCTTCCGTTGGTAAACCGACGGTCGGAGGAGCCTGTTGCTGTAAAAAGGTCAAGTTTTGCAAAGAAAGTAACAAGGGAAGAATATCATTCAATACGGTGGAACTTTCAGACGCACTCTCCACTATATTACAAAGTTTCGATAACAAGCGGATATTATATTCCATACAGTTGTAAAACGAAGTACTAGATGACACATTCCCAACTTGTAAAAATGAATATACCAAGGAATATAAAAGGAATTCCGAACAGGTGGACAGAAAAACACTTTGTGATAATTTCTTGCTCCAATCCGCTTTCCTTTTTGCAGAAATGTTGGGTTGAGATAAGACCAATAAACCTAGGCATAATAAAAACTCTCCTGCTGCATGACTCTTCACCAACGAAAACTCTAAGAGTTTATAATATCGATCGATGAAAAGCTCCACACTGACATCTTTGCTGGGAGGGTTCTGACCAATCCATCTTCCAAAAGAAACGAAGCAGCGTCGCAAACCATCTATGTCAGAACTGTTCTTTACAGCTTGTTCAAGAGTAGCAATATAGGACTCAAAACCGGCGTTCATACTAGCCTCCGATAGCATGGCCTCGAACCAATCTTGTCCAGGTTACTCGCCAGGATTTCCTATTCTATTATTTTGGAAAGGGAAACAAATAATTGATTGAACAATGCAACTCAAATCATAGATTATTTCAAAATATTGTCATGTCTCTTTTTTCCTATTAACTATGCTATAACTTTATGATTATACTGACGAAGAACTATACTGAGCGAGTGTGAAAGTATAACAATGACTCCATGTCTGTAACGGCATGAAGCCTCAAAGCAATCAATCCTTGAACTACTGCAAGTATCAAAATTCAAACTTATGGCTCTCGAAGAAACCTTTTCAACCCAATGAAAATAAAGAGACTACTCAGTTTTGCAGCACGACCACATATTCAAAACGCAAGAAATTGAATAGCAAAATAGATAAGGAGAATAGCATTGCTGCTTAAATATGCAACAAAATAAAGACCAACGGCCTTCATTGGCAAACAAAAATATGACACTTTAAAACAAAAAAAATTGATTGCTGTTTGATGATAGTCGAGCAGAAATTTAAGAAAATTATAAAAATATTAATTGCTAATTTTTGAAACAGTTCTAAGTGCTATTAGCAGTCCCTAAACAATTCTTAAAAAGTTATTAAGAAAATAGTTAAGTTGTTATTAAATTTTAAAAATGTCAAAAGCACACTAATAATTAAAAGCGATTATCTATATATGCTAATAAAAACGAGTTTCTACATATACAACAAAAGAATGTTACAAATTAAATAGCGGTTGTCAATGAAATTCAATTCTAACAAACATTAATATTAAATCTGTTCTTGTAACATGGTTTATCAAAGATAGGTTTGAATAATGCTGATCATTATAAATTGGATCCTTAAAATTTTAATTCCAATCTAATAATGTCTTTGCTGATTGTGAGTTTCACAATATCAAAGAATTGGTTTTGCTGTCCGGTAAAAATAGGAATTCTATATAAAGAAAGCACTGCATTCTTCATTTGTATGGCTGCAAAATTTCATTTTTTTACCTTCCCATAAATTTCTTTCCCTACAAACTAACAACGAGGCTGTTGCTTCTCCAGATAGGTCGTTGGTCGTTCTTTGGTTAAAAAAATCGTTTGGGAAAATGGGTTAGAAGTTAAACGGACATTTTCGTACATTTTTGAAACTTCTTGGGACTCTGGGCGTTGTAAACGATTCAATCCCTTTATAGGGATGTTTCTGTCCGATATTTGTGATCCGACTCGGCTACCGAGGAAACACCAAAGTGAGCTTACAGAAGAGGAGCAGCAACAATCTGGTGATAAAGACATAGGTCGTCGTCCTCCTACTATTGATTCTATTGAATTTCTTTATGTAGATGGAGAATATTTAGCTGTAAATAAGCCTGCTGATGTTCGTATGGATGGTGACTTTGATGTTACTGTTGCGAAGCTTGTTGATAGAAAATTAGGGTTTCAAGATGGCGTCAAAGGGAAACCTCGTTTTGTGCATCGTTTGGATTATGCTACTTCTGGTGTTCTTATTGCTGGTCTAACGGAGCAAAGTGCTAGTTACTTAGCAAAGCTTTTTCGTGAAAGGCGAGTAGAGAAATTTTATCTTGCTCTAGTTCATGGTTGGACACCTTCGACGAGGTTTGTTATGGAAGAAAGGATAGCTAATCATCCTGTGGATGGTTTTATGATGACTGTTGATATGGTTCGTGGAAAGAGTGCGAAGACAGAGTGTATTCCGTTAAGTTTTGGTATTTATGGTGATCAATATTTAGTGACGAAAGTGCTATTGAAACCTTTTACTGGGAGGCGACATCAGTTGAGAGTTCACATGAAGTTTCGTGGGTTTCCCATTGTTGGGGATGCTACATATGGAGTGGATAGTGTGTATGGACCAGATGATAGTCGAACGCCTCCTAGGATGATGCTTCATGCTTGGAAATTGAAAGTATTGCGAGGAGAAGAAGAGTTATGGATTGAAGCACCGGATCCTTTGGAAACTTGCTTTGTGGAGTTTGCGAACATTGTGGAGAGCTGATGAGAATAAGAGAACAAAAAGGCCTCTACGAGGAGTGATCCGTGGCTGTGGGTGCCAACGAACGAGGAGGATTGCTTTCATGGATAATATTTCTCGGCTTGCGATTTCCTATGGAGAAATCATACAAAAGGAGTAAGAAATACAAAAGTTACATTTTTATTCTACAAGTCAAAAAAGGATATCGATGCTACGGAAAGGGAAAACATGCAACTACTACTAGCGCTTGTTAAAGCCATACTTTTTCCGTTCATAAAACAAGTCAGCTTTCGCACTTCCCAAGTTGATTATTTTCGGACAGCCATCTCTGTCTTTTTCTAAGATTGTGCATTCTCTACAATAATAGGCATCCGATACCCCTACACCACCACAGATGACGCAACGCCCCTTATCAAGAGTTTAGCTTTCAGAAATATTCATTCGTTGCTTACTTGAAAAGAACCATAGTTGCACTCGTCACATATACGAACGGGTGTACAAGGACGAACATAAGAGTCACATATAACACATTTCCCGTCACCTGTAAAGAAAGAAATCAACTAAGCAGGAACAAAAAGGTAAAACGACTAGGTACACTTTTCGCAAAGTCTACCGACGGCAACTCCAGGTTGTTTTCGACACATAATAAGATCTGGATGATGTTTGGCCATCACTTTCAAAACGTCAAAAAGAAATCCAAAGGATAGTGCAATTGTGTCTGATTTTTATGCTCTAAAAAAGTCCTATATTTCAATTCAAAGAATATTTCTTGAAGAAGATTGGAAAAAGAAGATTTTTGCTCTTAACCGCTAATTAATTAGACCAGATATGTAATAATCCGTCAGCTGTTCCAGTGTATATTTCATTTCGCTCATCGTTGTAAAATATAGCAGAAACTTCATTCAATGCATTTTTGCCAGTAGAATCATCATCACAAATAGAAGAAAGATGTTGTCCTGTTAGAATAGATACAATCCGGATAACGCCTTCCTTATGATTATTATCTTTCCTACCAAAAGCCAAAAGCAAGTCTTGGCTACCTATTATATAAAGACTGCTATTAGAACCATCTTGATAAGAGTGAACATTTCCTTCAAAAGTGGAGACCAAAGAACCATTTAAATTCCAAATATAGAATCTCCCTTTGCTCTCTGTTAATAACAATTCACTTTCATGAAGAGCTACGAAAGCTGTTGCATTCAGAGAATGTGCATTTTTCAGGGAGTTTACATATCCAGTACGAATATCCATAATGTGCAATGTTTCGTTCTCTTGTTTGATCAAAAGTTTGTCTCCAAATTGTTCAATAAATTCAATTTTCTTGTTTCTATATAGAGGAATTTTTGATTCTTTCAAACATTTGGCATTTTCTATGTCCAATATTCTGATAGGAAGATGACAGCCTATTCTCATATAAATGAGCATAATCATTCCTGGACTGATCTTGATTTCTTGAACTCTATCATCATGAATGACATGTTGAAGTTCATAGTTCTTCATATCCCATAATTTGTACACTGAATTTTGAGCAGAAAATGTCAATATCTTTCCATTGACTTCATCAAATTCAACAAAGCCAGGCCATCTCAAACATTCAGATTCGAATAACAAATATCCTTGTTGTGGCTTTCCATTAAGTATATACTTCAGTGGTGTACTATAACACTTGAGAGAACTAAAACTATCCTGCTTCATAACAGAAACTGTTATGAGAGATCCATTCTTTCGATTCAGAAAGAGACTTCGAATGATCTCGTCTGGTGATCTGTTTATACAGCATATCTTTTTGGAGTTTTCTAATATTTTGATATGTAAATAAAAGTCGAACAAAGAATTGCAAAGACGAACCTCTAGAAAAGGCAAAACATACTCCTCCTTGAGTCAAGACAAATAATAGGTTGGAACAACTACTTATTTCGACAATCTTCGACGCTGATTGCGAAAGTATACAATTGTGTTTAGGAAGACCGTTTTCGAATATATCTATTGATTTCTACAAAGGGCTCACGTCTCAATATCACCCCATCCATTAACAATCTGCACTTACTTTCAGTCGAATGTTTCTAAACTTTTCTGAAGTCGAAGTTCCTTTAAATATATCTTTGATACCTGTATTGAGTTCACGTGTATGTAGCTTGAGTACAAGGTTGCTTGTATGGGCTTTCTTTCTTCTTTTGACCTTTTCAATTGTTGTTGTGTCTATAAGATGCTTCGACTCAGCCAAGGTCCTTTTTCTCAAGTAGGTAGTAGCCATCAAGCGTCAATACTGGTGACTCAATAATTGAATTTTCTCTTTTTGTGCTTTTCAGTGGATCGACACATAGACAGCAAAAAGAGGAAAAAAGGAAAAGCCAATGCAAAGCCAACTCATCTCGGAAGGGATCGTGTCTCCTTGAATGGGACATAACGGTCGTTTGTCCCGATTCCACGTGTCGTAATGAAATGGGATCGCCATTTTTCCTCAAATAGACGCGATTGTACTGTGGCGGGGAAGAAGTGAATGGTCCACTATCATTCTTATGATTGAGTGGTTCATACAGATAGCACAGTGACATATATCAACAAGGATAAAGACTAAAATATGAAAAAGGGAGATCATGAAAATTGTTTTTGGTCATTGCATCTACACGAACTGACAAAAGTCTGTTTACATGCGATGCTCCTCAAAATCGTTCAAAAACACATTGTATCTAAATATAGTTACACGAGGAGATGCCAAAAATAGAAATTTCCTTAAATTCTGACATTTGAATGATCAATTCCTTCCTCCTACACGCCCTCTATCTCTTGGCTGGTTGGAGTACAGATGGCACTAGAGCCAAGCGTTGAACAAGTGAAAAATGCGGCACTTTGTGTTTTGCAAGAAGCTGAACAAAAGATGAAAGCTCTTGAAGCGATGGTCGTTTCAAAACAGAATCAATTGGATGAAGCAAAGGAGCAGTTGTTTCGTATGAGACAAGTTGAAATTGAGGTTGGACAGTGGAAAAACCGTGCAACGACTTTAGAGAGACGGCTTGTAGAACTGTCCGAAGAAAGGGAACAATTGTCAGAACGACTGAAAGAAATGGAGACTTTGCAGAAAAACTGCAAGTTATTACCTAGGAGCAACAAGCTAAAAGTTATGATGCCAGTTTGGGTCCAAGTCTTACCTCTCGAATATGAGACAAAAGAGATAAACGCTGGAATGACCGAAATGGTTTCGTGTCCAATATTGAGTGTTTGTCATTATGACTGTGTTTCGATTCTAGACAGCCAACCTACGAAAGGAGTTTGCTTTAATGATGTCGATAAAGGTATGACGTGTGATGCAGAATGCAGGCAATTGGAGAAGAAAAGATATTCCTATTCTTCCATCACAAGCGAATCTGATTCAGTTACTTGTCTAGATTCCTCGTATGAAAATGGAACACATCGAAATTCAGAAGTCGACTGTTTCACAAGTGTTTCGCAGACTCATAATTTACAGAGATTGAATGTGAATAGTTTCAATAACAAGACTTCACAAACAATCGATATTTCTTTGTTTTATTCATTGCATTCTTCTCTGATGATAGCTGTTGGAACATTTATTTTGCAACAACTTGAAAGGCATATCTCTTGTTGGAAAGGAATGAATAAGTTGTCAATGGAAGATTTGAGTACGTTGAAAGGGGTTGTAAATAATATGCTTTCTAGTTGGGATGTTTCCAACTTGGCCAAGTATGAACTTTATAATGGCAAGTGGATTTCGTGTTTTAGAAATATATGGAAACAGGTTGTCATGCAGTTTGATGATCGACGAAAGTTAATAGACAATGAACAGTTCTTGTTCTTTGGAATTATATTGTTTTGTTGTTTCTTTGACTCGAAAGTGGAACGTTTTCGGGAGACAATGGCATGCGAAAGTCAGTGTCTGTTGAATGAAAATCTTTATGAAGACTCCATCAGTGACAACTCAAAACCTTCCCATGGCATGGTCATATCGCCGAATGCATCACGTAGCGAGACTCCACTCAAATACTTTTCGACTATTCGTCAAGCTATGGAAGCGATTATACATCTTCTTGTTGTTGCAAATGACAGAGCAGTCAGGAAATGTCGTTATTGGAAGAAGCAAGCAAAGTATCATGAGGAGACGGCTTTGTCTCTCCATGTTGAACTCTCCAATTGGAAAGCACGTCTTTCAGAATTGAACGACAGGTTTTTGCTTTGGAAGGATTGTTTCTTAGAGTTGAAAGAAAGAGCAACTCTACAACAAATGAAAGATGAACTTTCAAAGGAGCTTGATGGATACAAAAGCTTTTTGAATCACTTGGGGAAGGTATATCAAGCTTATATTGGGAGTTATGGGTATCAAGAAAGGTCAACGAAACAACTTGAAGACAAGATAACGAAAATGAATGTAGATATTGAAAAGCTTGATCATGAAAGAAGGAAGTGGATGGAAGAACGGAACAAGAATGAAGCTAAAATTGAGCAACTTCTACAGCAATTACAGGAGTGGAAAACAAAAGTTGAAAGACTGCAAGATTCAGTGACCAAAAGTGAAAACATGAGAACGCAATTGGAAAGGAGAATAGTGGAGATAAAAGAACAAGAAGTGAAGGTTCAATTGGAACATGAACGGCTGATTGAAAGAAAGGAATCTGAAATATCAAACGCTCAAAAGTTTATAAGTAATTTGCGTATCCAATTGGAAAGATCTGAACAACATTTGGTACAATCACGCAAACGAGAATGTCTATTAGAAACTCAAGTTGACACGTTGCAAAAGGCTTTAGATTCGACTAAAGATGAATTGGTACTCGAACTTGTTCATACGAAGATAAAACTTGGTAAGTTTTCTCAATGATTGTCATCATGAAACGATTTGAACGATTGTTTCTCACCACTTAGCTCAATCATACGAAGAAATGGAAAGATTACAATCACGAAAGAGATTCATTTCTTAAACCGACAGCGTTTGCGATGCATTCGTGCAAACCCAAAACGATATTCATGGATCGGGTAGCTTTTGTCAGTTGTTTCTATTGGGTTCCAAGTAAAGCAACCACGTATGCTTCTACAAATAGCTGCTTTATTATTCTGAAAACTACTGTGAACGGTTCAAACAAGAACTGTAGGGCACTACGTAATATTATTTGCACTCCAAAAGTGTGTCGATGGACTCGTCAGAATCAGCGAAGACTTGATTCATATGATCGAATCCCTTTTGTTTGTAACACTACCCATATAATAGCACAAAGAATAGAAAGTGATCACCTTCATCCTTCAAAACTGTTTTTTGGAGAAGGAAAAAAGTCCATTGCAAAGCTCAACAAGGAACTTTCTCGACTGTGTGACGTTGGAAACTTTCCTGAGGCTTTGAAAATATTGGAAGGAATGGAAGTGAGTAATGTACTGCCAGATAATATTACTTATCACTGTATGATTCGCTCTCTTACGAAAAGAGGAGAAGAAAGATTGGCGCGTTATTGTTTGAAGCTGATGTTGGAAAGAGGGTTACTTCCGTGCACAGAAAGTGTCAATTTATTGATGAAGCAGTATTTTGTTCAGTCATCTAGAGCTTTGGAGAAGGCTTCATTGTTGTTTCGAAGAATGAAAGAGCTGCAAGTTCCTTTGGACGCATATACCTATAATAGCTTATTGCACGTCTACGCGTTGAATGGACAAGTTACTCTGATGGAACAATTATTTGAGGAGATGAACAAACAAGAGCGTCTAGTAGATTGGAACACGCTGAGTATTATGTTAAAGGGATACTGTAAGGCAGGTGATGTTCAGAAGCTCGTTGGTTTCTTGTCGGAAGCAGCTAAGAACCCAAAGTTGGAAGGCCAACTCAATATTGGAGTCTACAACTGTTATGTGGATAGTCTTCTGCAACTGGGTCAATTGAATACTGCTGAAAGAATTTTAGAACATATATTCGGTCACGAAGCCATATATCAACCCACCATATATACTTATAATACTCTTTTAAAGTTACAAAGAGAACGCCAAAACGATGTACGTTCTATGCAAATTTTGGATGATATGAAAGAGAAAGGTGTAGTACCGGATATCTATTCTTTCTGTATTATAGCGGACTGTCTATGTCGTAAAGGAAAGATGAAGGAGGCGATGTCATTGAGGCAACGAATGGATCACATTTCACGAGAAAGTCGAACAGTTTATTACAACATTCTATTAAAGGGTTGCAAATTTCTGAAAAATGGAGCTCTGGAAACGGGATGGACTATTCTGGATAAAATGTCACAAGACCAAATATCTCCGGATTCTATCTCTTTTGTGACATTGTTAGAGATATGTAACGAAGTTAAAGACATCGAAAGTGCTAGGATAGTAGTTCGAAGTATGATGATTTCAAAGCAAAGGATTTCGATAGAAGCTGTCAACACTGGATTATCTGTTTTCTGTAAAATGAAGGCGCCCATCGAAGAATCCTTTCAGTTGATGAAATGGGCTAAAGAAAACCGTATTGCTCCTGATACGATATCGTACAATATTCTGATTGATCATGCGTTCCGGTGGAGAGATTGGGAACAAGGTGAGAAAATTTTCAAAGAGTTACAAACACAAGGCCTCAAACCGGATGCAACAACATACAATTATCTCATTCGTGCATACTCCAATTCCAATCAATATGCAAAGGTAGTTGCTACGTTCAAAGAAATGAACAAGAGAAATTTTACCCCAAATGAGCAGTCCTGTAGTAGTTTGGTTCGCGTATTTCATATTCAAGGCAATGAAGCAGCAGCTCTTCAAGTATTGAATCTGATGGAAAGATGCCATTCACCTCGTAATGACCCTTCCATATTAGCATTTGTTCGTGCCTACATCGTAGTCGGTCGTCTACAAGATGCGCTGAGAATGAAAAAAATGCTATCCAAAGAAACTGGGCGACTTTGGAAAACAGTAGTCACAATTCTAATGGATGCTTTTGCATCTATGGGGGATCTTCCTGTCGTCCAAGATCTGCTTGCCGAAATAAGTCATTTTGAGAATAGCAATACTTTGGACCCCATACATAAGGGTATTTATATCAAGGCTTTGTGTAATGCTTGTGAACATGAAAGGGCTTTTCAACTGTTGAAGGAAGATAGTCGCCACGATATTATATGGTACAATACTTTGTTGCATTCATTAGCAAAAATAGGTGAAATGGATAAACTGTCTCAAGTCCTTCATTATATGCAAGTAAGTAGCGCTGGTTCAAAATGACCATTCGTTGACTAGTCCATAAGGAAAGAGGTATTCCTCACGATGAACATACGAAGTACGCTATGAGACCATTAATGCAGAAATTTGCGAGCTTGTTGAGTGAGTATCATCGTACAAAGCACGCCAACAGGCCATAAGATCTGAAACAACAACAAGGCAATCCATCAGCACAATTGTGTAGAAAAAAGATCCTTTGCGCCATTTTTCTGCTTCAATTTGGGCGCCAAATTAAATCTATGGAGGACTTTTCTGTTTTCAGAATGAGACCACAGTGCAGTGATCATGTTTGCTCGACCTCTTTGGAAAGTATACGACATGCCAAGTCATCCATGATTGTTCGCAAAAACCAATCCTGCTTGTCTCATCAAAAGGAAGAGTTTGATGAAACAACAACTTGGGATGGCCAAAGGAAACGAAACTTTTATTTTGTCCTGCAACCTGTTCGTAAACGAACGGAAGCCACAACTCCCTTCCATCCTTTAGAATCGCCAAGTCGCACAACTGTTTCCACCGCTCATTCATTTTTACCCACAACAAAACCCAAGCGGGACCTTGTTAGCTTTGTGAAAAAAAGATTGGAATATCCGTCAGAAGATAGTGCGGCATTGGAAAATCAAGGAATAACAGATTGGAAACAATATCTAACGAAGTTTCAATACACACGAACGCTGGACGAACAACAACAAACGTCATCCTCCTCATTTCTTTACAAGCTTCCTACCCAAAATCGAACCAGTCCAACTCGACTGTATTGCACTTTGAAACAATTATTCTATCAACTTTATGGACATTCATCCTCAATATCTTGTACTATAGCTAGTAGAGAATCTCCAAAAACATTCTACTCACTTGAATCTATCTTTGGCAAGTAATTTTCAAATATATTTTCAGTGTGACTTGCTTTGAGTCTCTCGGCAACATTACGACCACATAAATAGCCAGTCGTCCACGCTGCTTGCACTAGAGAATATTCAGTCTTCCTAGTAGTAATTATTCAGTTGCAACACTCACAATTGAAACCTCCTGTCACTCCATCGATATCTAAAATCTCTCCAGCAAAGTATAGATTGGGCACTATTCTACTTTCCATAGTATCAAAATGGACTTGTTTTCTGCATACTCCACCACAAGTCACAAATTCCTCTTTAAAGATACCTTTTCCTTGAATTTCAAAGAGACTTGATTTCAAAGCCAGTGACAAAGCATGAAGTCGAGACTTGGAAAGATCTTTCCACATGCATGTTTCAATTTGAAGTGTTTGAACGACGATGTTTCTCCACAAACTTTTAGAAAGTCTTCCATTTCCATGTTTATCCCGAAAAGGACAGACATTGGCTATTTGTTTTGTTTTCCAACTATGTCTCTTTTCCACTAGAATGGCCGTAATCTCACTCATAGGGATATCCGGTAACCAATCCATTGATAACTGTGCTTTATAATTGACAGCTGCAAGTTGTCGAGCACTCCAAGCAGATAATCTCAACACAACAGGACCCGATAAACCCCAATGAGTGATCAACAAAGGTCCACGTTGAACCCAATCATTTTTTGTCAACGATGAACGGCGACCAGTTTGTATTCCAATCTTTAAATGCAAAGCAGCCTCTTGCACCGCTGTTCCTGATAATCCTCGTAAACGAGCATCATCTATACAAAACTAGATGGAGAGAGATATATTTTCAACCCAACGTTGTATCCATCATCTCGTTGATTGACTTACCGTAAATAAACTTGGACAAGGTGAATGAATGGTATGTCCCCAAGCAGAAAGCCAGTGATAAGCAAGTCTATTAGAACCTGTGCTCAACAAAAGATATCGACTTGATAGCAATTCCTTTCCATGAACAAGGAAATATCCATTCTCATCCTTTTCTATTTTCGTCACTGGATATTGTACACGAATTTCCACATGAAATCGTTCCAACATTCGTTGAATGCATTGGATTATTGTTTGACTGTTATTGGAAACAGGAAATACTCGTCCATCTTTTTCGGTCTTCAATTCAACCCCATTTTGTTGCAACCTGGAGACCAATCAATCAGTCAACAACATAAACAAATATAGAGTGGAAAATAAAACAACGGTGCTTGCTTACCACTCTTTCATCTGCAAAGAACCGAAACGAGTGAGTGGACCTATCAACTCCTTTCCACCTCTTGGATAGTGTTGAGCAAACACTTTGGGATCCCACTCCCCATTGGTAACATTACATCGACCACCACCACTTATTCGAACTTTTTCAAGAATCCGAGCAGTTCTTTCAAGTATCACAATATGAGGTACGGTTGGATAAATAGCTTCACATAACTGAACAGCAGCAAAACAACCAGCAGGTCCACCACCAATAACAATCAAGTCATATCGTTGGATTGCATATACAGGGTTACTATGTGGACAATATCGAACAATTTGAGGTCTTTGATAACTTTGTCGGACTGGGAGACTTTGCCATCGATCGAGTCCATCGACCCATCCGATCATTCTCATTGAAGAGAAATGACCGAGTGCTCTTCTGCTGTGGAGCAACACCTATCGTTACAACTCAAACTGTAATGTTCAAAAAGCAATCGACTATTCAATCCAATCACTTGTTAAAGACTTCTGAACGTCGTCGGTTACGTACAGAACTCAAAGAGTGTTTTCCATCACTCGGAGAAGAAGATTGGGAAAGGATCTTACCACACAAACTTGGAGAAGTCATAGTATTGAAACTTTCAAACAAGGCCACTTTATATTGTCTACAGTGCAACACAGAAAAAGACGAGACTTTGGGATCCACTTTTGGTGGCAAATTCGGTCAACCAGTCTTTGTTTTTGTACCAGAAGAAGGAGGTTGGTTTCCAACTGTTTATACTTTATGGAAAGTACCTCATCTATTGCCCTGTTTTGAAACCCATTCACAAGTCAGTCGTTTTTTATTGGGAGCAGCGGATTTGATGCTTCCTGGTGTTTATCCACCTGATAACGATGGCAGCTTTACGGATGTACAGTTCGGACAAAGAAGAAGCGTTGTTGTCAGAGGAAATCCGATGCCCTTTGCTGTTGGTGTTTGTTGTTGCTCTTCAGTGGACATAGAGAAGAATGGATGGAAGGGAAAAGCCTTGAAACTTGTTCACTATTATGGAGATAGTATTTGGTCACTTGGGGATCGTTCCAAACCCAACCAAGGATTTTCACTAGAACAAATTGACTCCATCGACAAGTTGATGGAAGCACAACATAATGTGGAGTCCGTACAACCACAATCGACTGAGGATGAAGAAGAAAAGAAGCTAACTCAAACAACATCACAACTTTGCATAGAAGAAGATGAACATTCAGAACCTTGCACAGAAGTAGATATGGATACCTTGTTGGATCGTTGCTTTTTGCAAGCTGCAAAGTGTTTGATTGAGGACCGACAGTTGCCGATGGAAGCGAGTAAAATGTTCAATGAGTTTATCTTACCTTCGAGGCCATCCAATACGGTGATTGATTGGAAGAAAAGTTCACATAAAAAGTTGGGAGCATTTATGAAAAGTCTCTCTAAACGTAAATTGTGCAAATTGAAGGAAGGAAAGGGACAGTTGCAGGTATTGACAATCAACCGCAATCATGAATTGTATCAATCCTTTGTTCCGTATGATAGCAAAGAAATGCAAAGTACAAAGGACAACACGGATTCTCATTCTTCTTTGCCTGTTCATCATCCTGTATCGCATAACAATGGAATTCCGCAAGTTGTAGAGATGTGGAAACCTCATCAACATATGAAACATCTTTTGGAATGTTTACAAAAGGATGAAAATGCATTGTACACCCGAGAAGAGATAAGAGATGTTTTGCAACAATATGTACAACAGAAATGGCCACAAAATAAGGAGAGTTGCGAGGTTGCATTGGACGATGTATTGCGAGATGCAATATTCAAAGGAAATACCAAAGGACTGACGGAAGAGATTCCTTCAATGATGGATGGGAAGGAAATGGAATCCATGTTGTTGTCTAGGATGCAACCTTATCATGTATTGTATCAACCTGGAGAAGAACCGATTATCCGTAAAGGTGCTGTGAAACCTATAGGAATTGTAATAGAAGATAGGCAAGGCGGTAGAAAACATGTAACACGTATTCAAGGCATAGAGACGTTTGGTATTGAACCTGAAGACTTTGCACAAAAGGCACAAATAGCCTTTGCTTGTGCTTCCAGTGTACATCCTTTGCCAGGAAAACAAAATCATTCCGTGGAAGTACAGTGTCAAGGAAACGTAGCAAGTGATGTGATCAAATGGTTGCAAAAGTTTGGTATTCCGTTGAATTGGATACAAATCCAAGACAAAAGAAAGAAAAAGTAGGAAACTCATAAAAGAACAACACCCAAAATGGGAAGAGAATATTGGTTGTCTCATGTTCCATCATCTTTATGAAGACTTACCAGCACCCAAGTCTTCTTCTAATGTTACGGGTTCTTCAAAGAAGGAAACTTTTGCAGCTAAAATTGTTCCACAGGAAATAATAGGTAGTGACGAGACTTGTTCAAAAGAAGAACAGATATCACAACCCAAGAAGGAAACCATATCATCTTCTCGTTGGTCCACTGCAGCTGCAAGGATGTTGCAACCTCCCCCAAGTGTTTTAGTAAAGCGTCAAACTCATAAAGTGCCGAAAACTGTTGTAAAAGAAACAAAAATAACTGTTTCTTCTAAACAAGAAAACCAGAGAAACTTGGAAGGCTTAGAAAGGGATAACAAGCAAGTGGATGAGGAAGATAGCAAACAAGTGGATGAGGAAGAAGAAGAAGAAGAAGAGAAGAGGAAAGTATTCAAAGCACAGCAGCAACAGGAAACGCAAGTGACTAGTGGAAAATATTGGAATGTTGTGGACGAATATGACCCTCTTAGACCTAACGACTTTGAAGCGTGTTTGAGAGAAAGAGAATGGAGAAAGGCTCAACAAGTCAAATCGAGTTTTAATTAGGAAGTCTTTATGGTAACTATTTTTGAAAGTTGTGTCGATAGGATCATAAATGAGTGATAAGCGAATGTTGATCGGTACAAGAGAGAGAAATGAAGCGCCATGAATAACCACTTTGCCTATCGCTCAAGTATATTCAAGTTGCCAGAAAAATTTTTGCCACCCACAAAGAGACGAAAGGTTCAACTCTACAAGGCTTCACTTCTTGAACCTTTGTCTGAAAATGGTATCGTACAAACCAACAATACTTCAGTGGACACGAGTTCTGCTGGGAACTTGAAGGACGAACCTCTTTTGAACCATTTTCGTTCTTATGGTGACTTGAGTGTTTCTTCTGCACAATTCCAAGAGAAAACAGAGTCCAAGCAGCTTTCAGTAGAAGTTAGTAGTCGAGAGAGTGAAGTTTCGGCACCACTATCTAGTCATACGACTTCTCTGCAAGGAAGTTCACAAGACAAAACCGAAGATAATAGTATAGGGAAATTATATATGGACGATAACCAAAGACAACCAAGCCCTCCTTATGACAAGTCTATTTCGAAGGACCCCTTGAAAGACAAAGCTGTGGAGTCTGATACGTCATCTGGTGAGATTCCACTAGGAAAACTAGAAACTATGGAAGTAGCCAATCATAACCTGGTTGAATTGAATGAAGAAGTAAGATTTCAGTTGCAAAGTTTATTTCAAGCGGGAGTAGTCTTTCCTGAGGACTTTGATGAAAGAGCGTTTCAATTCCTAGCTTGGTTGCCAGTAAGGAGAGCTATTGCGGCGTTGACAGATCTTTCAGAGCGTAATTTTTCCAACGTTAAGAAACGAAAAGCTTTTGTAATGAGTGTACTTCGACAATATTCCCCTGATGACACTCGTTGGAGCTCGCCACAAAAGTTGAC
Source organism: Galdieria partita (assembly GCA_025991245.1). Classification (NCBI taxonomy): domain Eukaryota; phylum Rhodophyta; class Bangiophyceae; order Galdieriales; family Galdieriaceae; genus Galdieria; species Galdieria partita. The sequence continues at coordinate 119,813 of BQMJ01000016.1, forward strand.
GCATGAAACAAAAGCACCAATAGTAGTTCCACCTTCTGCGTTGGCTCACCTTCCTCCACGAGTGGCAGATAGTTTACAGCAGGTATTCGCTTCTGGTGTTTGTCATCCTTCCAAGTTTGATGATCTTGCAATGGAAGTGTTGGTCAGTTTGGATGAAAGTGATGCCGTTCAAGCATTGAACGAATTTGCCAATGTTGATCCTTCTACTGTACGGAATCCTTCAGCATTTTGGATGGGAATAGCTAGAAGATATCAAATAAGAGCAAAGAAAGCCTCCATTCATTCCCATTCATCAGCACATTTTCAAGGCAATGAAAACTTGATTGGACCGCATTCTCGTAAAAAAGCAAGGTCAGGTGGAGTAGACTGGCAGAAACAACAGACAGAGCACAATTCTGGTTTATCTGGAAAGGCATCTCAAAGTGTTTGTTTTTCGAGTCATGATAGATTCGAGACGAATAGAAGGAGAACGCATCATGAAGATAGTAAAATGGTGATTGACTATATTGAAGAATTGACGAGGAGAAATATTTTAGCACCTGGAGCACTTGATGAAAAAGTGGTCGACACTTTGAAACGAATACCTCAAGACGATGCGCTTGCAGTTTTACGTGATCTTGAACACCTCGATCAGCGAAGAATTAGAAATATATCAGCTTTTGTTACAGGTTTAATACGAAAAGTTACAAATAGTGACCATTTGAATCAACGTTTGACTACGAAGACAAGTCCAACCAACCTGGTGGATGAGTTGGAACCACGAGTGAAACAACGATATCTTTCATTGTTTTCAAACAGTTTGGGTAATGAAAACAATGAAGGATTGGATGATAGGGCTTTAGAAGCTTTGTCAAATTTAAGACCGGAGCTGTCTTTACAAGTCTTGGATGAGTTGAGTAAAGTGGATGTGGACCATTCACGAAATATTTCCATGATAGCAATGGGAATTATGAGGAAAGTTACTCAGAGAGATAATCACGAACGAAATGTAAGAAGTTTTAAATATTAATCATCTACGAGAGAAACTAGATCAAGTAAATAAATATTTTTGTAAACTATGAATCGTTGTACTGTATTCTGCGTTTCCAGTTCATGGAGACAAGATCAAATGATGACGTTGATAATAGAAAAGCATCCATTCAGGTTGTGACAACTCGTAAAATGTTCTCTTAGAAACCACTTGGTAAGGAAAGCAAAAAGAACTTTTAGGATTCTGAAACAAACGAGTAACTTCCGTATCATTCCAATGTAGAACTGGAAAATCATTTTGTAAAGATTGAGCAAACTGATAAGAGGTGTTTGCTATAAAAATGATCAATCGAAGATTCTGTTCTTTGGTGAATAGATTCTCTACAAAACGCAACGAAGCCCTTTCATAAGTTGTTATCAATAAAAACGGAATATTCCTAATAAGTTGTCGAATAACTCTTTCCAAAATAAATAGAGGCCAACTTTTCAAAGACTTTCGAGGGAAATGATATTGGGCCTCTAAAATGATTCTGATCGCCTTTGTTTTCGCCAAGTCAAAAAAGAAAGAAGAAAGCGAGGGCATTGAAACTGGTTTCTGACGCCTCAACCTAATCAAACTAGTGTAGTTCGACACTTGATGTTCAAGAAGCAAATATTCCGATTGTAATGAGTCGATACCATTCCAAGTTGGCAAGAATTTGGAGAAAAGTATGCGATTGTATTGTACTTCAAGTTCAGGTAAGCAATCAGTTTCTAAGAGGCAAGATTGATACTTTAATCGCAAAATTTCTTCATGTGGTATGTGTACAATGGTGCCCGGTTGAATGCGTTCCAAGTATAAGTAGCTCTTGGCTCTCTCTAACAAAGAGTCATCTTCCCATCCGTATGACTGGATTCGTTCATCAAATCTTGAGAGGAGTTTCAAAGGCTCGGAAGAAACAGAGAGCTGTGCTTACCCCCCAATTTGATAAAACACTTGTTTCGGCATATAAAAGACACCATGAAGACTTTTCTCTGATGCTATAGAAGCAGAATAAAAACTATGACTGCGCATTGGATGTTTTACAAGGAACAATCGATCAATCCAAGTATCGCAGTCTAATTTGAGAATCCAATCTGCTCCTGCAAAAGAAATACCCAAGTTATAGGCCTGCGCAAGATTCCAGTTGCTTGCGTTTTCTACTCGCACAATAACTACTTGAACATGACTCAACGTTTGTTGAAGAGTTTTCACTACAAAACTGTGTAGTGACTCGCTAGAAGACCAATCGACCAAGACAATCTGAAAAATACCATGTAAAGATAACCACGAGTTGAACACTTGTTTGAGTTGTGGCAAACGGTCTTTGCATGCAGCTACAACTGTTGTTGTGGGAAACTCCACTAGAGACTCTCGTTTCTCATTCCAAGTAATATTGTGCACGAAAGGCGCTCCAACTGGCTGTAAAACAGACCTTTGAGAGTTGAAAAGTTTCACCAAGCTATTTCTAGAATGTACAAAAGTTATTGAACTTTCCAGTACAACTTCTTCTCTGGCGGAATAAAGCTTAAGACAGTCTTGAAATAACAAAAACCAAATGCAACAACGCGCCAAATTGAACGACATTTTTCTTTTCCTTTCTCTCGTCAACAGACAGAAAAAGTGAGTTTAGTATTTCTATATGAGTAAACAATTTCATAGTTTCTTTTTATCCTTTTGCTCGTTAACAATTCAATTATCTCCTTTCCTACCACTCAAGAGTCCTTTGAATATCCTCAATAGGATACTTTATTTTTCTTTCAGAGAATTTCATTAGACCATTTTGGTTTCTTTTAAGCAAGTTTGGTATTGAAATACCGTCAACTTGAAGAGACACACAATAGGCACATTTCGATGCGATTCATTGTCGTTGTGGTGTAGAAAATTATCATTGCCTTTTCTTACACCGCAAAGGCAACTAGCTGTATCATTATGAACTCTCCCAAAATGACTTTAATCAACAAAGGCATAGCACTCAAGTTGTTGAAACGAGTAGACGTCCTTTCCGAATCTCAGTCGCTTGCTTTAGACATCGGTGGTTCCTTGGCAAAGATTATATACTTCCAACCCGATGGAGCTAACCGAAGAAAGGAAAAAACGGATGGAATTCCGAAACTATGTATTGACTATTTGGACCCTAAGAGAGAAGGTTCTTCGTTATCTGTTCGAGTACCAGAGTTGAATGGAACTCTGCATTTCTTTTGCTTTGAAACTCGAAATATTGAAGATTGTATAAAATTTATATCAGAGCACTACAGACAGAATGGCAAAGAGAAAAGAAGAGTTCGAGCAACTGGTGGAGGAAGTTACAAATATGACAAGTTATTTAGTGAAGTTGGTGTAGAGTTGACCAAGTTGGATGAGATGTGCTGTACTGTGGCTGGTCTTACGTTTCTCTTGACTCACTTTGACCACGAAGTATTTTCTTTCTTGTATCCTGATGGAAGTTTGCCACCACCAGGGCTTCCTGAGTCTGCACCAGCGTTGGCGGAGTGCAGAAGATTTGTAGATGCCCGTCCTGATCCATTTCCTTATCTGTTAGTTCATATTGGTAGTGGTGTGAGTATTGTTAAAGTAACAGGTCATGGACAGTTTGAACGAGTTAGTGGTTCAACCATTGGCGGAGGTACTTTTTGGGGTCTTTGTCGGTTGCTCACCAACTGTAAGACTTTTGATGAAATAATTGATTTGACGAAAGAAGGCAACAATGAACGAGTAGATATGTTAGTAGGTGATATTTACGGAGGAGACTATTCGAAAGTTGGTTTAGGAGCAGGTGTTATTGCTTCTTCATTTGGTAAAGTTACGATGAGGAAGGAGCCGCCACCTACATTTTCCAACTTGAGAAAGGCATGGAGAAGGGTTGTTTGTGGAACTTTTTGGTTATGGTGTGACTTTATGTTGAATGTTCCTATTTTGGGTCATTTTCTTCGTCGTTTGGGATTGGAAAAGCATTTACGTTCGAGAATAGCAAATATTCATTTTGGAAAAATATTCAGAGCGGAAGATGTTGCACTTTCGTTGTTACGTATGATTTCATATAATATTGGACAAATTGGATATTTAAATGCGAAAAGGTTCGAACTTTTATTTTTGACGTGCTGATAACCCAATTTTGCATAGATATGACTTGCCAAGGATATATTTTGGAGGCAATTTTATTCGAGATCATCCTTATACTATCGCTTCGATATCTTATGCTGTTCATTTTTGGTCCAACGGTCAGACACAAGTAAGTCCTATGAAAGAGATTTGGACAAGACTATGAATTCTTTTAGGCATTATTTCTATTACATGATGGATATTTAGGAGCATTGGGAGCTTTTTTAGGCGGTGAATCGACTATATCGGAAAATTCCTATTCCGAATTGTAATAAAGTGTTTCTCATATGGGAAAGAACAAATCATATTCTTACGAAACATTGTGAGAATTTACTTTCGTAAGACGCTGCAAACAAAACAACACAAAACAAACGATTCTTTTTGCGTGCCTCTAAAAGGAATACTGCCCCGTAACAAGGAAAGTCTTTTAAGAAAGGGTTGGAAAGTCAGTGGGATCCGAAATACTAGGAGTTGACATTCGGCCTCCACGAAAACTACCTCGACTTGCTCTTCCGCCTCTACTTCCCCCTCCTCTTGAAGAGAATCCACGACGAAAAGGACCATTCGAATAACCTCTACTAGCACCATCAGATAGTCGAGAACCAAAACCTCCTCCTCGACTACTATCCTTTCTATCTTCTGAACGAACTTGAAAGGTTCCTTCTTCATTTCTCTCTTCACGTCGAAAGTTATCTGAAGTCCCTCTAGGACCCGAACCTCGTCCAACTCTTCTATTGCCACGACCTCTTCCACGTCTTGGAGGTTCACTAAAGAACTCCTTGGTCATATCTACTGTCTTATTTTTAATATCCTTTTGTCTATTATTCACTGTCATTTGTTGTAAATTCTTTTGTCCTATTTCTGATAAAGTTGGATCATCATCGTCTTCTCTCTTCCAAGGCTTCAAACTGTCATCGACGGTTATAGTCTCCCTAGTCTTGGAAGGTTTGTTTCCCAGCAAATTGGCAAGTTGTAATTTCCTTTCTGCTTGCCTAGCTAAATATTCATCCAGCGTCAAAGTCTCTTTTGGCTCTTCTTCTTCTTCAACTTTGCCCGATGCAGTCTCTTGTTCTGGTTCTTCACCTTCTACCTCCTCAACTATATTCTCTTCTACTGATCTTACAGCTTCATCGTCCTTGAGACCAGACTTTAACGCAGTATTCACACCTTCACTCAACTTTCTTGCTTCCTCCTCTGCATTCCCAAACACATATCTACCACCAGCCCCACCTTTCGATATCTCCTTTCCACGTCCTGTTCCTGAATGACGATCAAACTCTCTTCCTTGTTTCTTAGTTACTTGTACATGATGCTTGTCCAACTTGTGTGGAGAGTGTTTTTCTTTATCCTAGAGTGCTTTCAATAGGAAACATAACGAGAAACTGCGTTCACTACCTGTTCTTCTGCTAAAGTTGTATCCTCTTCTGCTACAGGCAACGAAGCTACTTGTGGTACTTTCACTTTATTTGTTCTGGAAGACGACGACAAAGATTTGGTTTTGTCTTGACTTGGGGCTTTTGGAACAACAGCTTCGTTGGCATCTTCTGCGTCGTCAGGTAATAGGGCATACAAGTTGGACTTGATAGAGGTCGACATGCGATAACTTTCGGTGTTGTATGTTTTATAGCCAAAGTATCTATTCAATATTATTTACAGCAAGTGTTTGGAAGACATTGGCATAAAGATCTTCCCAACTGCCCCCACAGCAACAATCATCCAACGTGAAGAGACGGCGTTGAATCCTTTTTATGTTTATTCTGCTTGCAAAAAGCAGAGAAAACATCCATTTCATTTCCTATGAAATGTTAAATTTCTACACCTTCTAATACATCACCCGTTCGATCCTATATTACGAGGCTTAAATACTCTTATGAGGTCTATCGAAAGAAGCATATTTACCAAATGAACATACACATCTGTTCCATATCCATCCATCGATATAAGCTGTAAGTTGCCACCAAAGTATTGTGCATATAATTTAGAAAGTGGAAGCCCAAAACCTAAACCAGCCATAGGTCCATCCACTGACTGTCGTTGCACTAGACGATCCCATTCTCCTCCTTGTTCTTCCTCTCTTAGACGATTCATAGTAGAAAATCCATAACGAAAGATACTGGGTAAAATGTCCAACGAAATACCGCCTCCTTGATCGCTGATACGAATAGTCACTTGCTTAGGACCTTCTGTCAATAGTACTTCAATAGGTGGCATACTATCTTTCCCTAATAATAAGCTATTCTTATGATTATTTTGTGTGAAATGTCTTTCAACGACTGCTCTCATAGCATTCTTTAACAATTCCAACAATATATAATGTAGATGATAGGGAATATAAGGAATAGTGGAAACAGACCCTCGAATCTGTACAGGAACTTCAACTCCATATTGTCGAAAACATATACGACTGCACTCTTGATAGGCAATATTCAGACACTGTTGAGGTGAACAATCAGTATTGATAACTCCAACAAAGCCTGGACGACTTTCATGTAACATAACATGCTGCTCAGCTATCATACGTCTGCCAATACGTGATATAAGCATTTGATCTACAAACGAGTCCAAGTCCAAGTGTTCTCTTTGCGAAGCTCTTAACAAAGCCAATCGAAGTCCATGAGCTAATAACTGTCTTCATGAGATAAACTCCATTCTATCAAACATTCAAAAAGAGCAATTACCTCCACAACATTGGCACTTTCATCTACCAAGTGCTTTAGTAGTACAGTGAACTCCTTTTCATCTTGCAAGTCTTGTATCTTACGGAAATTGCGAACAGATTCAAAAGCTTCTACATATACGTCATATATTCGCTTGATAGGACCACATACTACGTAATAAGGTAAGGACCTCAAGTCTATGATACGATGAGCCAATCGAACAGGAAGCTCTTGGTGCACAAATCGTGCACTTTGGATGAGTTTTTGTTCATTCAACTGTTTGCCAAACTGAATGAGTTGGTTGATAGTGTGCTTTCTAGGTTCTTTCTTAGCATAACGAGCTACAGCGTTGTCGTGGACAGTTAAATAGTCTGTCGTTCCATAACTAAAGCTACGATAGAACAACTGAATATATTTGCAACGATTCCTAACAGACAACCACCACATCCTAGGGAAAACACAAATCACTTTTCATCCTTGCGATATTTCTTCATGTCTTCGTCTTTTTGCTCTCATTCTTATGCCTACGTCTTGTTTCTCAAGCTATCCAATAATGTTGGATGTGTGCATAGGAAACTGTGTTTTCAAAAACAGTCCAAAGCAATAGCAACATTCTCCCATCAACTAAAAGTATTTTTAAATATTCAAAGTTGTATGTCACAGAGCCAACCCAAGAGTTATACACTACCTACGAAAGCGCCTTCTTGGGCCAAGTTGACTATTGCGTTGGGAAGTATAATTACTATATATAGTTTTTATGAATACTTTTCCAGTGGAGGAGGTGTATCAGGCTCTGCTTTAGGATTTGTTTACGGACTGCCCATTCTTTTATTAGGGTTTGCTCTTCAATATGCTGAATTAGCTCCTGCAACTTTAGAAACAAGCGATGAAGCAAGAAAGAAGCGTGAATATTTGGCTACTGATGTACAAAAGAAGTTGATAAGCGATGTTACTCGTTATCGTTATGGAAATCAAGCTCATTTGGAACAAGTATGGAAGTCATTGGGGTTGGTTTCTCGTGGAAAAGCCCGTCCTATATTGAAACAAGTGCTGGAAAGAATAGATGAGACAAGTTATCGATATGAGTTGTGTTTATTGTTGTACTCTGCTGACAGTCAAGTTTCGTTGTGGGAACAGAAACTGGAAAGGATGAATCGGTTCTTTGGACCCAACATAGTTTGTCGTATCCAACCAATAGAAGAGGACCAGTTTTGGTTGGTTTTGGAGTCATTGCAAGATTCATTGAATAAGTGAAAAGTTGTCGTCGATACAAATCATTCAATAAATGTTTGCATAAGGTGCACATAATGACTTGTAGAGCAAATGCATATTATGGGATGCGGAGATCGATGATGAGAAACCGTTCAGTTGCCTTTCAAAACGTCTCGACGTGGTTCAGTCACTCAACACCCAACTTAGCAAAAGGAATACTTTTTGCTGCTTCACGTCTTTCTACTTGTCCATTTTGTCCAAGATGGAAAGGACAATCCAATTATTCTCTTCCAGTAAGCAACTTTTTGTTTAGATAGCTCAAGTTGTTCAACTATTCTTATTTTCCATAGTGGCAAATACATTCTCCCTTATCTAACCACAGGCACTTTAGCAGTTCAAGAGAGGAAACAGTTTTGAGGTATGAGATATTGGCATCCTTGGAGGAAGGGAGCAAGAAAGAAGAAACAGTTGGTAACCAGTGGGAGACCGAAAATGACACAGAGCAATGGAAGGCGAGTGAGACTGCGATAGAGTCCGAGTCTCAACCTAATTCTACTATAGAAGAAACAACAGAACCTGAAGATTCTGTGCCAAAGAAAAGCCAAGTGGACAAAGGACGTAAAGGTGAAACCGGATCAAGATTTCGAGTGTTGTTTGATGAGATTCAAGTGGGTCAAGAATATATGGGCAAAGTGAGAAAAGTCACCAACTATGGAGCTTTTATTGATATTGGTTGCTTTACCGACGGTTGGTTGTCGATTGGGTCATAACTGTTTTTGCCAATGTGTCTCTTTTTAGGACTTTTGCACGTTTCCCAAATGAGTGATACATTCGTGAAGGATCCTGCAGATATCGTTAAAGTGGGAGAGGAAGTAAAAGTGAGAGTAATCAATAAAAAGCCGGAGAAGAAGGAATTTTCTCTTTCCATTCGACCTCCTAAGGTTGTACAGAAAAGAGAAGAAGAACAGACAACTACACCAACGAGCGATAAGGATAGTAAGAACCGTACAAATGATGACGAACATTCCAAAGTTCGTGGACGTTCTTCAGTTTCGAGATTGCAAAGGATGGGAATTTCCATGAACTTCGGAGAAGGTGCTGATGACTCCTCCAAAGCAATCACAAGAGTTGATTCTAATAATACCCGCAAACCTCGAGTACCTTCTACTAGAGATTCTCCTTCCATGAGAGCTTCTTTGAGGAAGCTGGCAAGGGAAACTGATGAGCAAAAGTTTATCAAGGGAACAGTGGTTTCAATAACAGAATTTGGTGCGTTTGTCGATTTCGGAGGACCTTCAGATGGTCTTATTCATATATCAGAAGTGACAGAGGATTTGCTAGAGAAGGATGATTCGGGAAATAGAAAAATAAAAGTGTCTGTTGGAGACGAAGTTCAAGTTCGTGTTATCCATGTTGATGTCAATCGCAGTAGAGTTTCTTTGTCTATGAAGCCTTTTGCAATGTCTGCCAAAAAACAGTTGCAGGAAGACTTGGCTGCTGCAAATGAGAATCAACCAGAGTTTGAAAGTGTCTTGGCGTTGGCTTTACGAAAAGCTTTACAAGAGAAGGAAGCTGAATTGGCAACCCAATCTCGCCATTGAGATGCTTTTTTAATATAAAATGGTTGATTCTTAAGCTTTTTCATTGTTTGTTCAATTTTGCAACAACTTGTTCTGCCTCTTCGTATTCGAATTCAATAATATTTTGTGATAGTAACCAATAGGAATCTTGAAACATATCTGATTCATCCAATTCTATTGGATCCATATTCCAATGGAATGTATTGGATGCCTCATCTTGGGATGGAAAGATTGACCGAAAGAACGAATCCTCAAAAATATTCATATTGATTGATTGTTCCAACTCCATAAAAGACTCTCCGGTAGTACTAGGATGAGAGGAGCTAGCCATAGCTATTTGAACTTGTTTGGATACAAATTTTCCATGTAGACGAAATCTTCTTTGAGCCAACTTTTGTCTCTCAATATATCGAACCTTTGAAGCGTTGCTTGCCTGGCATTTCTTGTGGCGATATCTCTCAAACCGAATCTTGCGGTATTGATGTTTGTTTAGCATCACGGGATAAAATAATTCCGGTTTTGGAAGAAATTCAATATATCTTGGAACTTTTGTCTTGTCTGGGTCTTTGCCTTGTGTTCCAGTAGTTTCAACATGAGAGGCCATACTTTTAAAGAGCTCACTAGGAGTAGTAAAGCTGGCAGGTTCTATTTGTCTTCGATCACATTGTGGGATACAAAATAATCCGCTTCCCCCTATGGCTTGATATGTTTCTAGCAAACCTAATGAACCAAGTTAGTTGCTGTCTGAAGCATTCTGTGTAGGCTGTACACTTTTCATAAAGCCAGTGACATAGGGGGGTTGACACAGAAGCCAATGTGAAGTAGGAAGCGAAAAAAGAGCGAATCTGTGGAATTTTTTACAACCAGCAAATCCATTCAGATACAGCTTGCAATTAGCAAAGCAGAATGTTTTGATTGGTGGATCTTCCGATCAATTTGGCCTGGGAAAATCGCCTCAGTGTGTTGTCAGCTTGATTTCTTCTATTTTGTCATTGTATCAACAGTGTGAAGGTATGACACTTGCCTTGCTTACACAATGGACCAATGGGGTTTTTCCCTTCTTTGGAGGGTCTAGTAACAGATTGTTGTAATATACCTGCCTGAAAGCTCAAAGCTCTAGCAAAACTTGACAACTTGTAGCACAAAGAAAAGACAGTTTAGCAAGGCTCCTTAAAAACTTGCCAGAAAAAATTTTCAAGCGGAACTGAGAAAGTTTTAAGTTGTTGTACAGTTGAAGAAAACACTTGGAAGATAGTTTGTGGTAGCGATAAAGTCCCTTGTCTCATTCCCAAGTTGAATAGAGAGACATTCCATCTAAGAAACAAATAACCAGATGGGCACTTGTTCTATCGGATAACAAATGTTCCCGTTTGATAGTATTGTTCACTCTCTTTCTCTATTGAACAACAGTAGAGATGAAAAGTGAATGGCAAGGATACTTTCTCTCTGAAATATAGCTAATGTGTGTTGCATAACATTAGGATAGTGAATAATAGGGATTGGACTTTGTATTTGAAAAGAAGATGCATTTTCTGTCTCGATGCTAGTTTTAATGTGTCTTCACATTATTTTCAGCGAATATTACTATTTTGTTGAAAACTCTTTCCATCAAACCACACAAACTCGCATTGATTATCAAGCAAATACAAAGAAAAACAGGAATTTATAACCATAATCAAGATTCATTGCTTTTTGATAAAGTAGAAAATCTGAGAGAAATTCGAATATTGCTCAAGTTTCTTCTCGCCAATCCCAACATGCCATCATTGAACAGTTCCCTCACATCTTCTAGCAACAATCCTTTGGTTTCAGGTAAGAAAATCAAATGAAAGATAAGAAAAAGCAAAGACACTCCAACGTAAAAGTAAAAGGTCCCTTGTAAAGTCAAAGATGAAACTTGTCTGGAAAAGGAAGTAGTTGAAGAAGCTGCAGAACCCAGAAGAAGAAAGGCTCCCCAAGCCATTCCATAATTGCGGACATGGAGCTCATAAATCTCGCCATTCAATACCCATGCGACAGGAGATATGCCTATTTGGAAACCGAAATAGAAAATGAGCATACCAATGAGGAATCCTGCAGCACGATGATGAACATTGTCCACGTAGATGCAAGATCCTGCAATCAATTCTCCAATCATAAAAATAGGAAAGCTGATGAGTAACATTTTACGCCGACCATATTTATCCAACCAATAATACGCAGGCAAAGTCCAACAAAAGCTCCAAAATCCAATAGGCATTTGTACGTAATCAGAAGTCTTATCAGTTAAGCCCAAGGAACTTAGAAGAATAGCCATATAATATCCAACTGAAGTGGCTCCATTCCATTGTTGAGACAATGATAAAACTCCTCCAACAATGAATGTTGCTCTAATCCTAGGATTGGTTGTGATTTCTTTCATTGCTTGAGTAAAACTTATCCGATTGGCGAGTTCTACTTGCAGTCGTTGGCACATATCTTGGTAGTCCTGTTCTGAAACCGGCGTCTCTCTTCTAAACCTTCTCCAACATTTTCGTGCTTCTTCTGGTTTGCCTTTGAGCATAAGATACCTTGGGCTTTCAGGTAAGAAGAATAGACCAACAAGTTGTACAGCAGGACCAATAAAACCGGATCCCAATATATATCTCCAAGAACCCGGATGAACATTGATAAAAATGGCAGTCACTACCCAAGCCAAGAAAGTTCCGAGAGCCTGAAGAGAGTTGAAAATATTCAAATGACCTCCTCTGTGTGAACGAGGAACAACTTCAGAAATGTAAATAGGAATGGTCATCGCTTCTGTCCCAATTCCAACTCCCATAATAAGTCTTCCTGCTAGTAACTGTCCCCATGTCTTTGTTGATGTGGCAATAACAACTCCTACAATATAGGTAACGGAAGAAATCAATAGAACGGTTCTTCTTCCTACTACAAAGCTGATAGGAGTTGCCCTAAGACACAACACAAAGGTAAGCATCTGACTGTTTTCTAAAACAATGCAACTGATATCTTACAGAGCACTTCCTAAAACAGAGCCCCATGTAGCTCCTGAAGATATCCATGACCAATGATCACTCGAAATATGAAGGTCAGGAATAACATAAAGAGATGCACCACCTGTCAGTCCCAAATCCATTCCCATCATTGTAGAACCCCAACATGCTATAAATAGGAAAAATTGTAAAGTCCTTGTGATTCCTTCATCTTGAGAAGTCACGCGTTCTTCTTGGTTCTTCATTTCTCCAGTTTCCAGGTCATCCTTCAAAGAAGAGATATTCTCGAATTGCTCCATATTTGCATCTTCAACCTTTTCTTTAGCAGCTTCAGATTCAACTTGATTGATAATCATTGTTTTGCAAACGCTATTAAAATCAAATAAACAAAAATGCAAAGTGTTCCATCCATTCTATTTAAAAGGATCTGTTTGGAGATAATGTCTAGTGGCAAAGTCGTGATTGTAAGAAAATTTGTCTGTTGTGTTCCATGGGACAAACTTGCAACATGATTGAAGCACAAAGGCAAACAACAGTTGTTTATGAAATTTTAGTCGAATTGTACAACTTTTCAAATGGACTAGAAAGAGAATCATAAGATCTCTCATTTTCCAATTGATCAAAGTTGGTCGACAAATGACTGGTTAGCCATGTCCGACTTTTCTATTGGACAGACTTTGAAGGATAAGAAGGTTGAAACAATCTTGAAATATTGAATAGTTGTATCACTTCAATTGTATATTGGCTATGAGTGTACAAAGACTTTATTTGAACAAGGACTGGAGTGTAGGGAGTTTGACAACCTCTCAACAGGCAGGCACCAAATATACAGCCAACATACCTACTTGTGTCCACTCGATCCTCTTGGAAAATGGAGTGATAAGTGATCCCTTTTATGGAGAAAATGAGAAGCTCATTCAGTGGATATCTGACCTTACTTGGTCCTTTTCTCGTCGTATTCCTTTGACCCTTTATCAAACTTGTCCAAGCCTTCGATATTTATTGATTTTCGAGTGTATCGATACTGTTGCAGATATTTCACTGGGTGGACAGGAATTGGGTCGTGTTGAGAACATGTTTCATAGACACGAGTTTGATATTACATCGTTTTCGAGTTCTTCACACGATATGGAGTTGAAAGTAACATTTCCTCCAATCATGGAATACATCAAGAAAAGAGAAAAGACACATCCTTATCGAGAGTGGAATGATCCGGTGGGCGGAGCAAGTAGGGTCCGCAAGGCACAATATTCGTTTGGATGGGATTGGTAAGTCTATGTGGAAGTTGGTTTTCGAATTGATAGGCATATTCCATCATAGGGGTCCACGATTTCCTACTTGTGGAATCATGGGTGACGTATACATACTTTGTATTCCAAATTGTAGAATTATCGATTGGAGAATATCTCAACGTTTTGATTCATTGGAGCAAGTATCATTGAATGTAAACGCTGAAGTTGAATTGGTTTCACAAATGGCAGTGCATGCGCGTTTAGATGTCTTTTATGCTGGCATGTTGATTGCTAGTTGTTTGTTGGAGAATTCAGACACTTGCTTCTATAAAGGGAAATTAAGTATCAAAGATGCTAAGCTTTGGTGGCCAAATGGATACGGAGCACAACATCTCTATCAAGTTTCCTTGTCATTGCTCTCTCAAAATCAACAAATCACATTTGATTGCTCGACGAAGACTATAGGGTTGCGTCAAATATTACTGGATACTTCCAAGACAGAAGATGGATACAAATTCCAATTTTATGTAAACGGCAGGAGTATCTTTTGTAAAGGTGCTAGTTGTATTCCATTTCATTCCTTTTTGGATCAAGTTACCACCGAAGACTATCGCCAAATTCTGAGCTCAGCAAAAATAATAGGAATGAATATGATTCGAGTCTGGGGTGGAGGAATATATGAGAAGGATGCATTTTATAATTTATGTGATGAATATGGTTTACTTGTTTGGCAAGATTTTATGTTTGCTTGTGCTTTATATCCAGGAGATGCAGGATTCTTACAAAGTGTGGAACAAGAAGCAAAGTATCAAGTAACTCGACTAAGAAGCCATCCTTGTTTGGCACTCTGGTGTGGAAATAATGAATTGGAACAGAAACCTGAAGACATTTTACAAAATGAAACTACGAAATCCAATTATTTGCGTCTATTTTATGATTTGTTGCCTCAGATTGTTTCTTCTTATGATGGACAAACTCCTTATCTTCCTTCGTCTCCTCATCATCCAGAAGGGTTTGAAAAACTGTATAGTGCCAATCTTTTAGGAGGTGACTCCCATTTTTGGGATGTTTGGCATAAGAAAGCTCCCGTAGAGGATTATCTCAAGCATCGAACTAGGTTCTGTTCCGAGGTACGTTGTATATTGTTCATTCATCATATTGTTGTGTGAAAATGACGATAGTTTGGAATGCAATCGCTTTGTTCAGTAGAAACATGTCGTTTATTTGCATCAGAGTCGGAGTTGAATATGTTCAATTCTATTTTTGAGAGTCATCAAAAAAACAAAGCAGGAAATGAGATTATGTTGCATTATATTTTTCAGTTATTTCCATTTCCTAGTTCATACAAAAGTTTATCCTATCTCTCACAACTGAACCAAGCCTTATGTATGAAATGTGGAGTTGAGCATTTCCGTCGACAAATGCCGTTTACTATGGGGTCTCTTTATTGGCAACTCAACGATTGTTGGCCAGTTACAAGTTGGAGCTCTATCGAATTTGGTGGTCGTTGGAAGGCGCTTCACTACTTTGCCAAAAGATGCTTCTCTCCTTTATTAATAAGTGTTGTGTCTTTAGGTGAAGAAGCTATCCACTTTGCCGAACCATTAGGCTATCATAGGGGTCGATTTGACATTTATATTACCTATGATGGACAACTTCAGGTTGTTCCTGTGTGCGTAAGTTGGAAATTGTATCACGTACAACACAATGTTTGTCTCGTCGAAGGAACTCAAGTAAGAAAATGATGCTTTTTTATTTTGTTGATTCACCTTTTGGTGAAATGCAAGGAACATGAAATTCAAAGAGATACTTCTGTATGCGTGCAGTCTCTCGATTTTTCAAAACAAGTTGCGGAATATTCTGTTTCCAATTTGATTCTGCATGTTCGAGCTACACAGCAACTAGAAAATGGAAATGTTGTGTTATCAGAAAACACCGTTTGGTTTACTGCTCCTCGTTTCTATCACTTGAAGCCTGGTTCTCATTGTATTGAGCACTCTCTTACCAAAATCGCTTCGAAGAAATGGAGAATCACTCTACGTTCCAATACTTTTCAACCGGTAATGATTTTTCCTCTAATCCAACTCTGAAAGTAATGATAGTGGATAGTTTGTTTGCTTAAAAGATGATAACTTGGAATGGCAAGATAATTTTTTCGACTTGTTTCCTAATGAAGAACGTCAACTATATGTCCGGTGCAAAGGTAAAAGAGATCACAAGTGAAAAAATCGGATGAATCTTTCTTGAATTATAATTAGGTAATGAAAGGGTTCCAGAAATTTCTATTATTTCATTAGGAGATGCCATATTACATTAAATGATTTGTTTTACTTGTAGTGGTAGTTTTGGTAAAGTTTATTTACAGATACTGGGATGCTTGTGGAAACAGTTTTGAAACACTTTGTGTTTGAAATGATATGTATGTTGAAGTAAGCTTCTATCATGAAGCTTAGTATTCATAACAGTTTCAAGCATGTTATGCATCCGTTAACCATCAGGTTTGCCACAAGATAGAAAACGAACCAACCATGGATAAACACTTAGGAAGATTTTGTATCTTTTAATAACTGGAATAGTCGTTCATTTTGATTCTTTAGCTCTGCTATCTTGACTTGGAGAGCCATTCATTTGGATTGGATCGATTCTATCGTTTTTGCATGTTCATTGATATTTGTCAGGTGATTGAAATCCATACTAGGAACAACTACTTTTGCCATTTCTGTAATCAACTCTGGTCCCATCTCACGGACGCCTTGTGATCCAATGCGAAGAATAAAATTCAAAAACAAGAAACATGGATCTATCTGTTGTTGAGTTTGACTCAAAATAGTTGAAGAGCCTTCTTTGAGTTGATGGCTGGTAGGAGATGGTGAGATATCATTCAACTGTTTCCTTGTTACTAGAATCTGATTCATTCTGTCTTTCCTACTTTCACTACTGCAACTCCATGTGACATCTTTCTCATATGAATCAGTGTTACTGTCCGACACTTGTTCCAAATGTTGTTCAAACTCCTTTCCATCGGCTTTCCACTCGAGATTGATACATTCTGGATGTAATTCCAATTGATGTCTAGTTCTTTTAGTTTTCGATATCTATTTTCATACTTGTAGCGTTCCTCATCTCCCAAAGAAATGACTCCTTGTGAATCCAAATCAAGTATTCCTTCCAAGTATTCCATAGTCCTAGTGATCCTTTGTATCTCTGGGTAAGGCCATCTAAGAATACCATGAGCTCTACAAGAACTCTTTATTACTGTGAGACAAGTTCTTAGTTGTTTGGAAGCTTCCAACATCGGTTTGCCAAAAAATGGTCGCAACTTGCAAAGAGGAATAACGGTTTTATTCTTCTTTGGCATTTTCAATCTTGCAACGGTTCGAAAGAATATACACCAAGAGACAAGAAGAAGGTTGCACAGAAAAGCAAGTTTGACACTGCTGCGTGAACACGATAATTGGTTGCTTACAACAACACTTGTAAACAACTTCTGAGAGGAGGATATCGCGATTCATGGTAAGATCTGTGGCATAGTCAACTTGTTCCATTGGCCAAGTTGTCCAAAGAAGAAACAAAGCCATTCAACGAGTTCTGTCTCGTAGACAAGACGCAGAAGGGCAATGGGAAGAAGAAGATGTGAAAAGCCCTTTGGATTTTCTTGGGTGATATGGTAAGATTTGGCATTTTGGGAACGGCAAATATTGCCAATAGAATAGCAGACGCCATAGAAAGTGCTGGACATGAAGTATATGCAATCGCAAGTAGGAACTTGGAAAGGTGAGTTGTCTTTCATTAGTAAATCTACCAAAAACTGGATGTATGGTATAGAGCAAATCAGTGGGTTTCTAATCGACCGTCCAAGAAGAAAACAATTATTTGCTATGGTTCTTATGACCAACTGATAGAAGACGACCAAGTACAAGCTGTATACATTCCTTTGCCTAGCAGCTTGGCAGATTCTTGGGCACAACGTAAGACTATTCTCAGTGTTGTTTGCGACAGAGAGTAGTAACTATCTCTAGTTGCTGCTGAAAAGGGAAAACATATACTGGTGGATAAACCGTTCTCTTCAGCAGAAAATGTTCTGAAAATCGCACAAGTCTGTCGAAAGAATCATGTAGCCTTTTTGGATGGCACTCAGTTTGTTCACGGTCCACGCTTGAAGGAAATGCAAAGAATGCTCCAAAGTGGTGTGATTGGAAGGTTACGCAAAGTGAACGCAGCTTTTACAGCTTGGATTGTGGATCCCGCGAACATAAGATACAATCCTACTCTCGAACCTGCTGGTTGTGTGGGAGACGTTGGTAAGTTTCAGTCTTTTTCTTAGTTGGAGCCAAGAATGTTGGTCTGTTCTTCTCTCAGGTTGGTATGTGGTTCGATTTATTCTTTCTTTTGTTGGATATGATCGTAAAGTTATTTCGGTGTATGCTGTTGGCAACGAAACGGATAACGGAGCCATGGACGATTGCTGTGGAGTTGTGGAGTTTGAAGATAATATTACTGCCCACTTTGACTGTGGTTTTACAAGTGGCTATAGACAATGGGGTGAATGTTTAGGTACTTTGGGAGTGTTGAGAGTGGAACGCTTTCAAGGAGCTCCGGTACCTAGTTCAAGCGAACAGAAAGATCCCAATTTGCACTTTCAGTTTCGTCAAGTAGGACAAGAAAGAAGTGGTCATATTGAACGAGTAGAATCGGAAACCCAAGATATTTGGGTGTCCAGTGTAGGAAAGCCACAAAGTGTTTTACTGATTGAGCAATTTATTACTTTGATCGAACAAGACAAGGAACGAGAGAAATGGATCACGGAAGCCTGGAAAACACAATGGCTAGTTGATGCTATTTATGAATCAGCGAAAACCAAACGAGTAGTTTGGTGATCAACGAAAGCGATAATGATTCCACTTTATATCTTTATCATAGTCCATTGTGGTGCAAGAGAGAAATGTGTTTACTGAAATGCAAAACTGGATGTTGTGAATCTTGGTAAGGGTGAAAGTTGAAGTTTCTGAAAAGGTACACTATCAGGGTCAAAATAATAACCTTGTGTCTCTCCTGTTATTCGATTCATACAAATATAATAAAATCCAGCAATGGTCAATCCACAGTTGTGAGAGACGTTTACGAAATATCTTTCCTTCCAACGCATAAATACAAATTCCAGTGGATGCAAAGCTACTTCTCTGGCTCTGTTTCTTTCAAACATTCTTTCAAAAGGTCTAAAAGCTGAGAACTTTGACCAGTGTCTCAAGTCATCATCCTCTGTTGCATCCCAACAGCCTGTGCGAAAACCATAATGTATATTATCTACAACTTGACCTTCCCAAAAGGTTATCACTGGATAATCAAACCTTGGAACATCTATGGCTTCCATACTTCCACAAATATAACCTTTCTCTGGTTCATAGTTTTGAATCTCCTACCAATAACATACTTTCAAATGGAACCTCCAAGGAATTATCATATGACGCCTACCACATTCACTGTCCAATAGTCCAAGTCCTTTATCAGTTTCCACGAGTTTTGAATACCTTGAAATCTTTGTCCTGCTTGTAATAACGAACAAAATATGGGTTTGGGTGAATAAATACTTCTCAAACTATTGGCAGGCATAAGGAGGAAAAGATATTTGTCAACACAAGAGAAAGGAAATCTGCCAAAAGGATTTCTCAAAAGTGAAAAAGGAATGTCAAGCCATATTCAAAGTTTATCGAGAGCTTGTCAACATAAAATATCGTTGGCTCAAGCAGTGTTGGACACTACAGCAGCTTTAAAGGAACTCATTGAAAACGCACTTGATGCAGGTGCAACTCAAATAGACGTTTGTATAAAAGGTCCAAGTGCTTTGGATCTATTGCAAGTAATGGATAACGGTTGTGGAATAGATGAGAGAGACTTTCTATACGTCTGTAAACCCTCTTATACTTCAAAGTTACATACATTCGAGGAACTTGGTAGTGTGAGAACTTTAGGGTTTCGAGGAGAAGCTTTGGCCTCTTTATGTTTGCTTGGCAATGTAAAATTGATCACCAAAACAGCCGAGGCCAAAAGGGGTAGTTGTCTAAGCTTTGACCATACAGGTAACGTGACAAAAATAGAAACAGTTGCCAGAGAACGTGGAACAACAGTAGTGGTGACTGAGTTATTCGAAGCGTTTCCTGTTCGCAGAGAAAGTCAAAAGAAAGCAACAAAACGAGAAACTACCCGAATGGTTGATTGTATACAGCAATTTGCACTTGTTTCCACTGGCGTTCGATTTGCCTTGTCCATAGACGGAAAGCGAATTCTCAAGACTCAAGGACATGGAAGTTTGCTAGACAGTATTGCTCAGTTGTTTTCGAGTATGACCGTTTCCTCATTGATTCCTATGGATACCCATCAGATACAAAGTTTCCACAATGCTCGTATAACGGGATTTGTATCCAAACCTGAAAAGGCTTGTGCTCGTTCAGCAACTGATCGTCAATATGTATTTTTTCGTAGTCGACCTATCGAAATGCGTAAACTTTGTAGTTTGGTGACCAGAATATATCAAAAGCAAGTTGGTCAAAATAGTTATCCGCTTTTATTTCTTTATATAGAATTGCAGGATGGAACATTCGATATCAACATCGCTACTGATAAACGTCAGCTGTTGATACATGATGCCGATCGATTCCTGGAAGCATGCACTAGTTATTTTTGTGAGTTGTGGAAAGTGAAAGATTATATTTCAATTCCGGAATGCTCTCAACAAAGAGGAATCCAGAATGATGACAAGTTGAACTTGGAACATCATGATACAGTGATAGAAGAGAATCATATGCAACACAAAGAGATCGACCGATTTCGTAAAATGTCCAATGACTCAACTACGAGTTGTAATTGTGATATAAATGAATATCAAACCAAATCCATGGAGGAGAATCATATGGATATTCAAAATAATCAAGTCTCAAAAGGAGGCCTTATGAGAACCCATGAACCCAACATTGTGGATGAGTCCTTCAGGAAACCTTTAGCTATGAAAAAGCAGTCTGGAAAGAGTATATTAGAATATGCAAAGAGAAAGCGCAGAGAGTCTGTCGATTCTTGCAACATAGACACATCTCACAACATTCCAAAGCGCTTATTATCATCAGAGGAAATATCACTATGTAAGACCCAAGTCGACAAAATGGATAATCATAATAATGGGAAGGAGCCTGAAGGAACTCAACCCATAGAGCACCAACAAATAGGAATCTCTTCTCATGTAGAAAAAACCAACAACTGCCTATCGTTTCATCATACTCTTTATGCTTCTAAAGATCACAATCAAGAAACAAATGCCAGAGATGCAGAAATAGAATTGCGTCAAGTTTTGCACAAGAACGATTTCCTTTCCATGCAAATGATTGGCCAATTCAATGAAGGTTTTATTATTGCCAAGTGGCATGAACATTTGTTCATCATCGATCAGCATGCTGCAGATGAAAGATATCATTACGAACATTTGCAAAAGAAACAAGGAGAACTACCTTGCCAACTACTGATCCAACCGCTGACAATGCCTCTTTCTGCTGAAGAAGAATGGCTATTGATCAATCATATGGATTGGATAGAGCCATGGGGTTTCCGCTTCTCAGTGGATACAGAGAAGATGCCAGGAAATAGAATATCGCTGCTACAAGTGCCATTTCATGAAAAGACGACTTTTGGAATCGATGATGTACTGGAAATGATTCATCAGTTACGAAATGGAGAAGCGAGTAGCAAAGAGTGTAAGTATCTTTTGAATAGAATCTTTTCTAGTATAATCTGATCATCATTGTTTATAAGACGTTCGATTTCCTAAATTGGAAGCTGCCTTTGCTTCTCAAGCTTGTCGCATGTCTATTATGATAGGAACTCCATTAGAAAGATTGCAGATGTCAAGACTGGTTAGCAAACTGGCATACTTGAAAGATCCGTGGCGTTGTCCTCATGGAAGACCCACCATACGACATTTGTTTACCATTTCAAACAATCGATGATATCTTGATATGCTTCATTCCATTGTTGACAACTATGACGTTGAAAGAATATTGGACAATGAAAATTTTGGCAATGCCATTCTTGAATAGTCTCACAACGACTGCAGTAATCACATACACTTTGCGCACGTTTCAATTTGCGTTGTAATCGACTCCAACGTTGAAACAAAATGAAATGAGACCACGATGGATGGCTTTTACATGAAGGACATAAAGGCCATTCTTTGGGATCGTATAGATTTTGTCCACATAGGCTACAAACATAATAATGATAATAATGATAAAGTCCTCCAACAGGATAACGAGTCTGTAACAAACTGCTACAAGGGTTTCTATCTTGTCCTACAACTATATGTTTCCTTCTAGGCATCATTAACCATGACAATAATGTTGATGGTCTCTTCATTTGTTGATACCATTGATGGATGTCAACTCCAAGACAATCGAAGAAACGCTGCAAAGCGGGTATCATTTGTTTGGTGATATAATATGTTATATGTAATACAGCATGTCCATTCTCTTGTAACGATAAAAATTCCTCAGGAGAACATACGCAGTCTTGCAAAGTTCTGGGTTTCTCCATCCAGTAAGCTACAAGAAAAGGTATCCTTTCTCCATATAATGGAATAGCACGAGTATCATGAAAAGCTCTCCTAGAAGCTACAACGGCTGCTGGTGGAAGCATAGCATGAGAACTTGATTCCATCTGTGCACGATAACTACCCCAACGAACTTCCATATAAAAGATGAAATCCATCCAATGAACATTGCCTCGATGCATACGAGTCCATTTTCTTAACAAGTACTCTTTCACTTTGGATACTTTTCTAGTTTCAAACAATAATCGCAAACTTCTTTCCACCATCTTTTGTACTGCAGCACAAGAGTCTCTACGAATGGTTTCAATACCTTTAGCATCCAGTACAGGAATTTGTTGTTCCAACGATTCAAAAGCATAGCCCACATAACGCTTTTTCACCAATAAGATACATGGCTGATATACTTTTTCCAATACTAAGCGCATGGGATAAGGAAATTGACTAGAAATATGCTCACTCATTTCCTTGCCGAGCTTCCACGCTTGTCTCCAATCCATTTCAGGAATACATACAAAAAGAGAATCCGTATCACCTTCAATGGCTTTGAATATTCATTCAAGTTGTTTGTGCAAACTTACCATATACTACATGTGCCATGACTTGTTGCCAACCTCTTTCTATCTCCGTCATACTACGCTTCATAGCTTGTCTACCATGTTGTACGATGGCATCTGCTAAGCCTGAACAAGGCATACGGCCAGAAAATGCTGCACTAGTATAACCATAAGTCACATTGGCAATCAATTTAAGTGCAAATTGTTGGGCGTTTAAGATTTTCCATAGTCGATCTTTGTATTCTCCTTGATAGTGTTCAGTAATCCATTTCATGGAGGATTTGATCATCAATCGAGTAGACAAGATTTCCTGCAATAGTCGCGGTAATATTCCTTTACGTATCTTATGGGTAACAAAGCACTCTCCATTGGGAGCCACATAATAGTCATTGCCATATCTTTCATACAATACTTGAACAGAATCTTTGCTATCATTTGTAACAGATGTAAGACGTGGAGGCTCATAAGACTCCAACACACCTAATCGACAAGAATCAAAGTCTCTCGTCTGCGAAAAATCACGAACATTACCAAACATGGTCGAAAAACACAAGTTGTGTGCAATAATGATGGAAGGATACAAACTTTGAAAATCCATCACAATGACTGGATCTTGATAAAAATTTGTAAATGGCTCCATAACCAATGGCAGGCATTCCATAGCTGGTTGACTTAATAGCTGCTCTCTAGAAGCACTCAAAAGCAAATAACCATTAGAATGTGCCAATCTAGCCAGCATACTTTCAACACGAAACTGAGAACCACGTGTTATAACACTACGAAAGTCGATACCAAAGATACGAGCCAATTCCGAGGTCTGTGAAATCCAATCTAAATCTTCCAAGAAATGAAAATTATCTGCAGCCTTTTGTAAGCCATATTCATATGCAATATGTAAATGTTGTGTATTCCGAAGAAATGATCCAAGTACCCAAGGTTCATAAGCAGGAATGCGTTTCTTCAATAGAGCCGCTGACACACCTTCGTAATCATAATAAGGCAGTTTGACTTGAACACGTAAAATATTCCAAATACTAAACACATATCTTCCCGTTATCTTTATATGACAGCCAAATCTCTCCATATAAGCATCTGCACGACTCGCTTCTCGTGTAATACAATTGCTTCGATCAACGGTTTCTTCTTGTTCTTCTTCAAAAACTTCATCATTGTTATAGAAGTTTGGAGTTGTTTCCTTGCAACGAGATATCCATCTTGTAAAATCCCAACCTAAACAATGTCCACGATCTATAAGATAACCCAAAGATGAACGATGAATATCATAACCAAATATCAAGTCAATATCATAATGTCGTATCCAATAAGCAACTTTATAAAACAATTCTTCTTCATTAGAGACTATCTGAATAGAAATACTATCAGATATTTGATATAAATGCTGATTCGGAACAAGCTCTTCCGTCCAAAGAATCACATGAAAAATATTTTCATAAATGAGACCTAGATGGAGTTTTGCTCTTTCATCATGGATAACCATACAGACTATATGAACAGCATCTATGGTTGGATCAGGCAATTTGCCTTTTCGTGCACTCGTAATAACTTCTAGAGACATCAATGTCAAACCTTGACTCTGATGTGGTAAGAGTTCTTCATCTTGTTGGAAATTACTACTGATTGAAGATTCTCTTCTAGAACATGAATTCTTCCCGGTTTCAACAGCGAATCCTGGAGAAAAGAAAGAAGAATCACTATTATTCAAGCTTCTTCTGTGAAGATTTCTTGACTTTTCAGGAATTTGTGACTGTGACGATAATGTTATGCCGTCCATTTCATCATATTTTGGAGAAGAAGGCCGAGCGACTTGCGATTCGAGTAGAGTATTCATATCTTCATCTTCACTGGACGACAACTCTTCCTTTTCTAACATAGATGTGATGTTCTTGGCATTCTCGTCGTCAACTTTGGAAGGATTTGCAACAAATCTCGTATTTAATCTTCCATAACTATCCATGTTAACTTGCGGAATATATTTATAAAACTGTCTGCTCATCGAAGCTGCATTCAAATCTTCCACTGTAGGAGGAGCATTGCGTGGAGTGATCCAAATAGTATTATTGCCACTTCTCCTTTGGTTTGGAAGTGTGTGATTTTCTCTTTTTGCATCAGAACAAACTTGCATTGGTGTTATTCTAGAAGGAGATAAGGTACGACTCCTATCTAATTGACCATGTACAACTGAATCCATTTGATTGATCGATTGAGATGATTCAATAGAGACATTGTCCCATTCAGTACGATTATCATCATTTCTCAAAGCAATGAAGGAGCGTTCGTTATTCCGGCTGGATAAAATAGAATGTCCTTTTGTTTGAGTCATTTCGTTCAAGTTGTTGTCCATACACTTGAAATCTTCCGATAATTCTTGGTTGATATCATTTTCCAATAATTGTGAACTCTGTAAAATGTCGTTCCATAAACATTCAGTACTATTGTCTTCTGTTTCAAAAAAATCAATCGTCCTATCTGAAATTCCATCTTGTACGAAATATCCTCGTTTTGTTCTCTCTTCGAAAGCACTAGACGGGTCAACAACTACTTTGGCCTTTGCAAAATTAGTACTTTCATTGTTCCATTCTGATTCTTGATTCACATCACTTTTATCTGTTGTTATTCGGTTCGAATATTTCTTTTGTTCGTGTTCCAATCGTTGCAAAAAGACTTCTCTTAAATGAGTTTCGGAATAACTCAAATCAACCTTCCATTTATCCTTTGCGTCTCCTCCATCCAAAGAATAAGTTTCCATTCCTAAAAGACTTCTTCTTCTTCTATCTTCTTCCCAAAGGCCACGAAGACTAGGAACCAATCTATCTTCATCACTGGCATCCTTTAACGATGGAATATCCTTGCAGTCTTCAGGATTAAGGATGTCTGCTGCGTCCACATCCAACTCTAAATCACAATATGACTTTCGTTCAAGTGGAGATATACAATGCCAATAAGACAATTCTTCACAATGTTCTGATAAAAATAGTCTCTGGCTAATAGAAATATTCAAAAGACTTTCTTGAGTATCCCAATGATTCGTGACAGACATATTTCCTTCCACATAAGAAAGTCGTCTGAATGGAATTTCATTCTCTTTCCAAGGAAATTTATCAGTCAATGGTAGAGGAAGTCTGAACTGTGGATTCGCTACTCGAACAAAGTTCATTCCATAGAGATTGTAATCTATCATAAACTGCGATAAATAAGATATATGCGACTCGTATGGTTGCAATGTAAATTCTCTGCTAGGAAAGCGAAAACACAACTCTGCCAACTTGCGAATATTTCCTGGTACACAAGTATATATCTTCAAGAAAAAGCAAGAATGAGTATGAAAGCCATAAAAAGGTATCCTCTCGATAATTTCAGTAGCAGCTATGAATTTGTGTGGAACAGCAGAGTTATTACTTGAAGAACAGGATTGTTCTAAAAATTCGACAAGCTGCTTGGAAAATACTTGTGCCTCTTCAATGTTTCTAAAGTGTTTCGGTGGCAACTGTACATAGAAATAAGGCAAGACATTGTGAACGTGAAGACAGCATTTTTGTCCACTCAGCGTACTTCCAAAAATACGAATAACAGGTTGGCGCGTTATCTCTTTGCTATGAGAAGAAGACGCTCCCTGCTCCTCATAATAGTAGTCTATATATACAAGTCTTACTCTCAGCCACTCCTCCATTATTCTTGAATATACAAGTCAAGTATATTAGAATTGAACTTCTGCTGTTTTTTTGTCTGTTAGCATATCAATTGCATTTACATTTCACCAAGTCTTCTTGTAGAAAAGTTTCTACTTGAAGAGTCCCAAAAATGACAAAATGGTTATCATTTAGTGTTGTTCCACTGACAAAGAACTTTCTTCTTAAGCATCCTTTTTTAAAAACTAGCACTAGTTATAGATGTACTACTAGAGTGAAGAAGCAACCTTTTTGTTTACAGTCGAATCCTTGGTTCTCCACTCTTAGCTTGGTACACTGTAACGATCTGAAGAGCACTAGTTCCTTGGTTGGATACGTGGTTGTTTTTTGTTCTACGTTTTATAAAGTACCTCAGATTGGTAGAATCATCTCGAAGAAAAGTACTAAAGGTATAAGCTTCACTATGTACGCTTTAGAGAGCATCGGTATTTATTTCTCTCTTTGTTATTGCATACGTGCAAGGTTTCCTTGGGAAACTTTTGCAGAGAGTTTTTGTATATTTCTTCAAAATGTGATTATAATGATATTCTTGTACAAATATACGGAAAGAAATGTTACAAGGAATCGCATATTTATTTATACTCTTATCCCTTTGCTGGTAGCTTTGTTACTTTGTATCAAGTTACCTTTGTATGGATTGCAGTTGTTACAGGTGTGTTCCAGTCCATTGATGAATGTGAGTAAGATACCCCAAATACTTCAGAATGAACGTAATCAATCTACTGGAGAACTTTCTCCTATTACGTTGAGTTTCCAGTTGGCAGGGAATATAGCTCGAGTATTTACTACCGTCATTCAGCTAAGAAATGGATGGTTTCTGATGGCCATTTGCATTTCTACTGTTTTGAATGCAATCATTGGCGTGCAGTATATGCGATATCGCTTTGGACATAAGTCGATGTACTTTCCTGATGATCATTCGTGAGAAGATTGTGATAGATGTCTGAGAAATTCAAAGAAAATGGACAAGTCTCTCTCAGTTGGAACAAGTGTGATATCTTTTTGTCCATTGCATCATTTCATTTACTTGGTTTGAAAAATTGAGACTAGAATATATCCACACAATATTATTTCTATTCAAAAAGTTGAGTTCTATCGGAAATAGGCGTATAAAATATCATCCATCATTTCTCCTCGACCTACTCTACAAATATCGGAAACAAAACATCGAAACATTCCTTTGGAAACAGATTCTGGTGTCTGTGAGTATAAGTTCACATATTCTAACAACATGGACTCGAAGGCTTTTCTCATTTCCACGGTGAATTTACAAGGTTGACTAGACTCTATGGCTTGTTGTATCCAAATGGATAATGAAGACTGTAGACGGAACAATGCTATCCATTGACAAAAAGATAAAAGTAAGTTGCACAAGTAACGTATCAAACGTGAAGGTATTCCTCCACCAACAGCATAGACAATTCCTTGTAACAATAAAGGGACAAAACTACAAAGTTTCTCATCCAATGCGAATCGTGAAGTATCTAATTGATTCCAAGATTCCAACAACTGGGACCAGAAACGAAGACTAGACATACAGGCATTTGCATCCGATAAGTAAAAGCCCAACAGTAAAATGGGAAACATTTGCTCTGAACAGGATAACAAAATCGTTGGATAATATAAAACGAGTATTTCAGATAATCTACAACATTCAGCTATCAAATCTTGTCTTTCACAAGCACCAGAAATGGAATATTCAGAAATACATCGATGACAAGTGTTCCAAACTCCTGATACTACTTGTAATACACATTCTTGAGAGTTGCTTGCATTAGGATCCAATAAAGGAATCAATTGAATGCAGCCATGAATCCAGCAAGCTTCACCATCACTTTTCGCAAAAATACTTTGAAGAATATTTAAAATTTGGATAACAACATTCTGGTCTACAGAATTGCTCGCAGGAATATGTGAATCAACTTTGTTACATTCCAAACCTTGAACAAAAACTTTACACAACTCTGGAGCAATCAATTCATGAGAAGCAAAGTGATGACCCAATAACACAAAATTTTCCAGTCTGTCACATATGACTCGACAACTAATACGAGGTTCGTCAAGTCCACTAAAGATTACCGAAATCATACTCAACACTTCCACAATAGTCCTTGGATCTTGTGAAACACTCAATTGAGAGTATAAAGACCGCATAGTTGTTTCTAAATAACTTAAACAAGGTTGCAAAATGACATAAACAGAACGAAATCGTTCTTCTTCATTCTCCATACTGGCTATCATTCTAGCCAAGGCTTCTATGGTCGGTTTGTACACTGAAAAATTGCTGTCAATAGAATCCATCGCTTGTAACAGAGCTTCAGCATAAGGTAATAACCTTTTAGGAGAGGAATATGACCAAGTTCTTAATAAAATTGAGGCTTCTCTTGGAATTGTTTTCAAACACAAAGGTAAAATGTTCATAATAGGTTGGAACAATGTGTTTTCCAACGACTCTTCCAGTAAGACAGAAGAAAATGCGTTAAATAACCTTAAAACGGCAATTTTCAAGTAATTGGGAGAATTTTCATACAACACTTGTAAAGCAAACTGAAATAAAACAGCAGTGGACTGAACCACAATAGCTTGTTGTACCTTGGGATGCATATCTGAATGAAAACTCGTCTTGTTCTTTGTATTTTCTATACATGCCGAAGCAGCACCAGTCAATACAAAGAATGCCGATTCAAGACTTAAATAGGAATGAGAAGTTGTCCAATATTCGTCAAAAAAGTGAATCATACGACTCACATCTCCCACTGCTTTGGCAAGTTCGATTGCAGCTTCGAATGTTGTCTCTCTCAATTGTTGAAACTCTTCTACTGAAGAATCCCCTTCTGGATTCTTAGCTGCGACATTATTTATGGCAAATAAAATGGTTTCATTGGAAGCAGTACAAATATAAATAAAATGCTTAAGAAGAAGATTGTTAGTTGCTAAACAAACAACCTTCAATAAACTGCTTACTTGAAAACATTCTTGAAAGAAAATGTAAAGTTGCTCAATATTACAATGTGATCCTATTTGGCCATTCACTTT
This sequence comes from Galdieria partita, assembly GCA_025991245.1. NCBI lineage: Eukaryota > Rhodophyta > Bangiophyceae > Galdieriales > Galdieriaceae > Galdieria > Galdieria partita. The sequence continues at coordinate 149,443 of BQMJ01000016.1, forward strand.
AAGATGATAAAAACTGTTGGCAAAATATGAAACTCCTTCCAATGCTGCCAAAGTTGCATTATGTATTCCACTTTGGAGTCCAAACATTAATAAATCACATAGTTCTAAAACTGCCGCCACTTTGTCTGTTTCTTCCGATGGACAATCAGAATACTGAAAATTCTCTTGTTTTATAAGCAAATCTGTGTTGGCTTCTACAATGGAAACTGCAACTTCCAAAGCTGCATGCACCATAGATACGTACTCCGAGTTTGCGTGTACCTTTCGTGCAGCTGCTTATTTAACAGAAAGTATCCATCAGTAGAATTCTACAAATGCATTCATTATTCTTCTTACCCTTTAATAAAGAGAGCAGAGATGAACAGGTTTGCAATATGGAACTTGTTGATACACCACCCCTATACATAAGGAAATTTCAACTTATTCTCAATATTTGAGACTTTTCAACTGGACAATTACCTGCCAACATCATCAGAAAGGGCATCAGCAACTTCATATATCAGGTCAGCATCTTCGAAAATACTGCATAGAATATCTGCTGTACTACCTCTCGTTACATATACATTCCAGCTCTTCAAACAATAAATGCAATCTTTTTTCAATGAATAACTACTTATAGGAAAGCTTGCATGGCTATGAGAGTGATTATCTTCCAGGCTTGCACGATACAGTTCGGAAGAGACATCACTGCAAACCTTAGATGCCTTGTTCTTCAACCAAGCTCTTCGTTCTGCGTCTTCTCCACTTCCATAAGAAGGAATATTTTCCACTTCTTCAAGGAATATTAAATACATAAGAGGTGTAATGTGTTGTTCTTTACCCAACTCTACAAAAGTATTCCACCAGTGCTCCAACAACTCTTCCATAGCAACGTCGCTATCTAAGGAAAAGAGAAGAATGCAACAACTCGCAGCTTTGCAACATCTTTCAATGGCAGAATGATTGACTTTCTTGTTGCAGCTTTCTATTAATAACTGCTTTGTCAACTCTACTACATTTTGTCTATGTTGCTTGTCGAAGGAATCATACTTGGTTCTTATCCAGTCCTCCAACATTGTACCTGCAAACTGAAACATAAAAGATAGCAGTTGATTGTGAAAAGGTCCTTTGGAAATGAACCAATCCTTGTTAGTCAGAAACTGGCAGAATAATAATAGTTGAGTGGGTTGCTGCCGGACACTTCTCAAAAACTCGTCTGCTTCTCTGTAGTCTGAAGAAGAAGCTGAAGGTTCGCATAAAATGGAAAGTGCGTTGAGTATATTGTGCAAAATACTCTCTTGTTCCATGTTAGGAAGTCTTCTATAACGAACACTTGCTAAAGGGTTTCAGATCCTATTGGAAATATTTATGTTTGACAATTCATGGAGTGAAAAACAATTTGCCTATTCATAGACGAGTTTCGACGCTCCTTGTTTGTGAAACTTCTCCATCCACTACAACAGCATCCAAAGACTTCGTGCGAGGCAAATGTGTTTTTTGTTGTCTTTCCAAATATCTTTCATATAAGCGCAAACGGATTCTTTCAAAAGATTGCATAACTACTTCCTTTGATATTGTTTCAGGATCCTGAACTGATTGAATCTGTTCTCTATTGGGCTGTGTATTATAAACAGTATGACCTGCTGCCATAAATAATGGTAGTGTCTGAGGTGAAGAATCAACATTTCCAGAATTCAACTGTACAGAACTGAGATGCTGTGTGGAACCTGAACGAGTACGTTCATGATCCGTCAATCGAACCGTCTCATTACAAAGAGGACAACGAGTTCCATAACTTAGCCAATGTGTGATACAATGCACATGAAAAGCATGCCCGCAAGGAAGCAATCTCAAATGACCATCTTTTTCTACGACTTCTAAGCAAACTGCACAAACACCATCAGGTAATATATGTTGCCCTAAAAAGTAATATTTTAAACGTTCTGTTCTGGCACCTGTTGTTTCTGCTTCACTGTTTCGCTCACATTCTGTGAACCAACTAGTGGTTCGATAGACAACGTCAACATTGTCAACCACCTTCTCTTCCAGTGCTAGTTGTTCCTTAGTTGCAACTGGCGAAGGAGGTTCTAAATACGCTTTTTGTTCTACTTGTGTCGGAGTAAGAACTTCTTCGTCCTCTTCCCAGAATAAGAGAGGTGTTTCAAGAGGCCCTTTGTATATTATTTCGGGACAATAAATTTCCACTTCATAAGCAGACAGCCCTTTCTCTCTTCTTCGAGCTGCTCTCGACATTGTTCTTCTTCTGTGTGCTCTCACGTTGGATGGTGAGTCTAAGAAGCCTCTCAAACCTCTCCTCCTTCGAATGTGGTTATTGATAGAACAGCCTACTCCAGTAAGTATCATAGCCGCAATAGAAACAGAAAAGCACGCAAGTATAATTTCCGCAGGTGAGGCATTTGCAGACATAGAAATATACAAAAAGTTTATTCTCTAACAAACACGAGACAACACAATCCCCCCACGAAAGAAGATTGACAACTTTGAAAATATTTGTCCTTCACCAATGATTCATTTTGTAAGAAGCTTCTCTAGGTAACACTATCTGCCTTCTTATAAACTCCAGAGGTATCCCATCAGGGTCTTCTATAGTAGCTACTTCTACAACTTCCCCGCCGATAACCTTGAAAGCTTGTTACAAGCAATACATTTCAAAGTCTCATCTACCTGTTGTCCAGGAAACGCTTTCATATGTAAAATTCCACCATTGCGACGTCGAATATCTAATAGATAAGACTCCAGATCTATACAAGCCTTTCCAATTATGTTGGGAAACTAACGAGAATTGTGTCATGATACTCACTTTGGTAACATCGAAAACTAAGATACAACTATTCCATATTGTAAGGGCATCCTTCTTCTTTGAGAATAAACCAATATCTTCAATCAGCTCTAACCGCATACCCATTCCTTGTAAGAAACATGCACGAAGACGTTCCTGTTATCAATACTGTCAAATAATGATTGGTGTTTTTGAGTAAAAAAGTGACAACCTTGGTCATAAACTTTTCCATAAGTATAAATCCAAGAATACCATAAAACGCCAAAGATTTCTCTATATCAGTCACATAAATACTATCTAAAGAATCAAAGTGTTCTCATTCTAGAATAAGAGAATCTTGCCTTATATGATGGAGACCGACACAATTGGAAGAATAGTTACATATTGGAGGCATGTAAACCATCTTGTATCTTATGAAACCTCTCGAACGTCTAAAACTGTTCAACAAATGAATAAACTATTTCCAACATACATACTCAGGATAAGATTGACATTCAAAACCTAAAATGGAATAGAATCCCATCTCATGAGGAAATGCTTTGACGTAAATAGCGCCTTGGTTGAATAAATTCCACCTAAGAATTGTCTGTATTAAGGATCTTCCTATTCCTTGACCTAATCAATACAACATATTTTAAAAAGAATGTTAAATATAACACTTAAAATTGCACCTCGAAACTCGGGTAAAACAGCGACTCTGTCAATCTCCACATTGGCACTTTTGATAATATATCGACCAGCAGCAACTACTTGTTTATTCTTTCGACCTATCAAACAGACCGTATTGCTTGCAAAATCTGATTCATCCGGAATAGTTAACGATAAAGACTCCAATTCAGGTTCTGTATCAATTACAGTTTTCCATATCTTCAAAGCTGCCTCCCACTCTAAATGGTCTTTTATTCTAGCAACTTCAATTGGTGAAAAGCTTTGAAGACTCTGATACTGTTGACTATTCTCTTCAATAAGAAAAAAATAGGGATTCCTTTCGATAACTTCACCACAACATTTTACAACTCCCCAGAAAGGAAGAGCAACATTATTCTGGAATAATTTAGCTCTTTTACAAGTTTCAGTTTTAACTTTGGAGAAAACTGAATAGTAGGACGACAAAAAAACACTGGTCGATACAAAGCAATCCGATAAAACGCTATCCATAAGAGATATCTCCAAAAATCCACAAAAGATGATTTGTAGATTTTTCGTCTCGAATAGTAGACATTTCAAAGGCTTACATCAATATTCAATAAAGTGAAACTACATAAAGAAGAGAAGATATGAAGCTTAGGGCTTCTTCCAAACAATTTCAAAGTGGAAACAAGCAATCATATCCTTTTCATTTCAGAAAGAGAAGAAAAGAGACATTATTCTAAAATATTCAATCAGGAAGGGTTCATAATATCTCCTAAACGCTTTATTGAAGTAAAGTTGTTCGTTGGTCTATATAAACAGTCAAATTTTGTCGTCTTCACAAAGTTTTGCAATTTGACTCGCAAGATGATGCATTGGCAATCCCATTACATTGAAATAACAACCATGAATACTCTAACCATCCATCATAAAGTTTATCAACTCTGTATAAAACTTCTAAAGTTACCTTTACAAAAGAACCACCTATACCTTGTATACCATACGCACCAGATTTATCCATAGGCTCACCAGTTCTTACATATGAAATGATTTCTAAAGCACCAATTGTTGCCATTTCAACCCTATTCAACAACCTATGAGTATATTCTACACCAACTTACTGTACATACTCAGTGGTTTCACTGAAACTAATCAGACGCCACTCTCCCATACAACTTTTCCAATACAAACAAACACCACTATGGACAAGATGCTTTCTACCACTCAAAAGTTGTAGCATTTCGACCGCTGAAGCTTCTGATTCTGGTTTCTCAAGAACTCGGCCACCTATTTCAACCTATGAGTATATTCAATCAGGCAACCATTCACAACAACATAAACGACTTACCACAGTATCTGCACCAATAATAAGATCAATATTCGAAACTTGCTTTCTCTCTGTACATAACCGTTCAAAAACGTTTGAAGCCTTGTTCTTTGCATTTTCTATTGCATATGCAGCAGGACTAGGATACCTTTGAGGATCCAGATTCTCAAGAAAAGAAGAAGGAAGCACTTCAAATGGTAACTTGAGCAGCCTTAGTATTTCCTCTCTTCGGGGTGAACGGCTAGCTAACACAATACGTTTCTTTTCTAGCTTTGAAAGATACTGAATAAGCATCTTTGAATAGCAAAATTGGCAATAATTTTTCAACTATATACTAAGATCAAAAACAACTCATACAATGAAAGAGAATACTGCATATAAGTGTCCTTCGTAAATTTGCTCAAACCACAACAGCTTACAAAAGGTTAATCCTAATTGCGTTGGAGAATTCTAATGTTTCTAAGGAGATTTTGTAATCTTCCGAAAAGAAAGTGGTAATTGAAAGAAGCCAACTGATTGATTACATGAAAGCATTGGAAGAGACCACTTTCTATTCTGATTCTATAAAAATGTGGTCTAATGAAAGTTCTCCTGCGGAGATCTTTACAGTGAAAAGTTTTCCAACATAATAACATGCAATCTTTGAGAAAAATTTGTTTAAAGATGGATTATTCTGGCATTCATTTCAAGTACCCCAAAAACTTTGATTATTCATTCAATTTGACAGTATAGATCAGAGTTACTAGAACATTGATAGCAACAAGAAGATAACTGTCATTGAGAAAACAAGATAGTTACTGCAACATTGACTAAAAGAAGTTCTTCTACGGTATGATTTCAGTTCTCCTATATCGAGTCTAGAAATACAAAGTATTCTTCACAACGTTTTGTTTTTATATGAATAGAAGTCTAACGACTTGTAAATTAGAACGAGTAAATTCACCGACATGAAGCAATATTGTATGTCAATGACACAAGTCCTATAAATTTTCCAGATATGTCCAACTTTGCAAATGTTTTGTAAAAATGTTTCTTATCGTATAGCATTACTCCATGAACATGCCAGAAGGAACCATTCCTATTCAAAGTAACTAAGCTTTTGTCATGGAATAAAGGATTCTGAAGCTGTTGATGTATACATGACTACACTACCTTCTCAAAGAACCTCTTCAAGTTGCAACAATTGTCGTTAATAATTGAAACAAAGTTTAATCGTTCTAAAAGTCGTAGGAATATTATCTTTCCCAATAATTTCACTTATCTAGATAGAAACCAAGGACAAAGCGAACTTCTAGAAGAGGAGAGTTTTATAAAAGGGCGTATTCTATTAATAAAAGAAGTTAGTTTCACTTTCTCCATTCTTTTAGCAAAGATCTTCTTCGGTTCTTCATTATTCAAATTACTTGAAGTTCAAATAGAAATATGGTTCCTTCATGAAAGCTTGATCAATATAATCTGAATAACTTGACAGCCGCCGAGATCATTTCTCCAGAGCGACGGGGATCATTGGAGAAATGCGATCAGCCAATTATATTCCATATTAGATCAGAAAGAATTCATGTGGGCCAATTGTCCTTTAGACAGTTGAGAAATACACCCACTTTGTCCAAAATGAGGCCTTTAAAAGATCAGCTCAAAGTGGTGGATAGAGATGACAAATTGCATTTGACGTCGAGGAAAGTGTCTTAGTACTATGAAGGCTTCTAATGAGATTCAACCGACTTTGAGCCAAGTTCAAAATAAGAATGGTGCTTCATATAACCCCGACAAATTTGTGGATGACTTGGAGGGTTTGCAAAATGAAATACCTCAAGGAGAAACTGAGTTTCAGTTCGAGAGAGAGAAGGAACCTGCTGAAGCGCAGTTAGAAGATGTTTTTGAGCCACCAAGGAGAACTCATTGGGTAATGACTACATTCCTTATGATCAGTTACTTGGTAGGGGTTGGAGTACTTTCTCTTCCATCAGCCTTTGTTTCACTTGGTTGGGTTCCGGGAGTATTGTTGTTAACTGGTATTGTTTTTATTACAACTGTTACTGGTTTATATATGTGGAAACTGCATATGAAATATCCTCACATACGTAGTTACGGTGCTATGTATTATCACTTTTTTGGACGTGCTGGTCAAATCATTGGAGGGACTCTGACCTACCTAATGTTCTTTGGTATTATGACTGCAGACTTTCTTACTGCAGCTCTTTCTTGGAAGAGTCTGTTTCAAGGCCATCATGTCTGTGTTACAGTGTGGTTTGTGATTCCTTTTGTTGTTGCACTGGTGGTTGGACAATTGCGAAGTCTTCATGGTATTTCTTGGGTTGCTTTTGTTGGTGCTTTGTGCATATTCCTTCCCATAGTAATGACATGTAGCAGAGTACCTGAACTTTCAAAAGGTGCTCATGCATATACCACAATCGCTGGAGATAGTTTTGTCAATGGCGTTATCGCAATGACAGATATTGTCTTTGCTTTTGCAGGACATTTGATTTTTTATGAATTTATGGCTGAAATGAAAGAAGTTCGTGACTTTCCAAAAGCACTTATCGTATCGCAGTTGGTTGGTTTCGTGTTTTGCATGTTTACGGCAGCATTTGTTTACGTGTACTTGGGAAATACGAGCATTTTACAGAGCCCAGTAACTTTAAGTCTTCCACATGATACATTACGTGATGCTATTAACGTCATCTTAATTATTCACGTAACAGCTCCAAGTGTGATGGGAGGAAATGTTCTAACTCGAGCAGTCCAACGTTGGTTGCAGTGTTGGGGTCGACGAAAGTTTGAAGACAATTCCCTTCCACAACGAGTTTCATTCTTCTTTTGGTCTCTTTTGGTATATGGAGCAGGTTTCCTTGTTGCCTGTGCTATTCCATTCTTTAATGAATTGATTGGACTCCTTGCTGCATTGGTTGGTTCCAGTAATAGTTTTGGAATGCCTGCTATCATGTATTTGATTCAGTTCCGAAAATCAACAAGTTGGTGGAACTGGATATTGGCACTTTCATGTATTGCCATTGGATATTCATTACTGGGTATTGGCAGTTATGCAGGAGTTTATACGATTATTCAAGCAGTTGGAGATCATGGAACTCCATTTTCTTGTGATAGGGTTATCTAAAGGCTATTACTATAACAAGTGAGAAATTTTTGTAGCGAAATAAAAGCAACAGATCGATTGAAATATGAAACGATTTTCACAATACGTTCAGTCCTTCTTGAAGCCTTTTTGTTCAGTACCATCAAACCCAAACGGAACCTAAACAACAAAACCTTGAGTTATCCACTAATGGATATCGATGTATTTTATCATATTACCTCCAAACCAACGCGTCGTGCACTTCGTTCTATTCTTTGACGTTCAATATTTTCCACTCCAATATCGTTGGCTTTCAACACCTCCTATCGTGTGTTCTGCTCGTTGCAATTGCAAACAAAACAAGACACCATACCTGATATTCTTGTACAGCTTTCACCAAAGTTTCCCATTCCTTGACCAATTGTGAAAAAGTCTCACTTGGTACAGAAGAGCCAAACTGCAGTCCTCGAGCACCATCTTCTACTTGGCCCTGATAAACTTTTCTTAAAAACTTGGTTTCCTCTCCTGCATACTTGTTGGAAGACAAATATCTTACAACTTTTGTTAAAAGTAACTTGATTTTACCCTTCATAGCTTCATGTGAGTTCAAACTGCAATTTCCAAATACTATAATGATTGAGAATGCATATGATGACTAGTAAAACTATGATAGTAACATGATGAATATATAGTAGAAACTTTCCTATTGTATCCCCTACACAAGAGATAAGTGCAATGTAGTGCCATGTTATTCTGAGTTTTGATAGCCTCAGGGATGTCTCTCTTGTTTCTGTCATTGTTAACAATCAAACACTGCAACTGTTATCATCGACAAGTAAAACAGAGTGTGATATTAGACAACAATAGATTGGCTTTAAAAAGAAGTTTCTATTCTCCTTTTCTAGTTTCTGTACCGCGTGCTTATTTCTATGGAAACCTGTCGTCATGTCGCACTCAACACACATATCAAACTTGGTCGATGTGCGAACAAAAGCAAATAGAAATACAAAAAACCATCAAAACGAATGGTGGATGGATGTTTGAAGTTGAAGTAAACAACAATCAACAACTTTCTAGGTATTGTATATTTCTTGAATAGTTTCACCAAGCTAAACCCACAAAGGCACACGGTATTATTAGGAAAGGGTTTATTTGAAGAACTTGTTGATCGTACAGATAATAATACACCTGAAACGGTTATTACCACTGTTTTCAATTACTTGATAGTAGGTTGTCTGTAGTTAGATAGGGTAGTTGACTAAAGCGTCGTGATCATATATGTGACTTGTTAGGAACGAAACGTTGTGTTGAAAAATACACAAGGAGTATTTGACTCTTCACAGTTTCCAATCAACTATTTCTCAGTGAGACAAGTAAGTTTGATTTATTTTGTACATTGTTTCCTATATGTTTCAATCTTTCCTATGCTAGTTGTTCTATTTCTATCCGGATTGCAAGGAATATCTAAAACAGACTCTTGCTAGTACTAGAATAAACCAGTAAGAGTCAGCGTAGTATACTTAATCATCTTTATTCATCCATTGCATAATGGCATGCAAACCATACAACAATTCTGCTTGTTTTCGTGCTTCCATACTTAATAACACAATATGTACTTTTTCTTCAGGTCTTAAAGCAAGTCCCATTCTTTCATAGTCATTCCTAGAAATGGTCTCTGGTTTACAAGCAACCTAAAATAGGATGAATAACTTGCTCAAGTTGAACACTTTCGTTACCTTTTTAATAAAAGCTTTGAGAGACTGTTTTAGTATCAAGTTTACCAAACGATAATCATAGTCATCATGCATTATGCCCATAAGACGATGTACATAAACCCAAATAGCCTAAGTAAAACAATACTCTATACAGAAACAAAATTTCAACTTGCTACTTACTCTTCGAAAGATAGAAGTATCCACATTTGTGTTCATTCCTATACTGTTATCTGTTAATTGATAAATTGTTTCAAACTGCGTATCCAACAATGACGCCAATTCTCCATCTTCATAAAATGCATTGATCAACGCATATCCATGATCCGACCAATTGTATTCATGAATACGAAAAATTTTATAAGTTTTGGAATTCACATCAAAGTCTTCATGCCTTAATGGATAATCCGCAAATCCTGCAATTCTAAGAGAGAGATGAGAATCAATCAAAATATCTTCCATAGCATTGTATATCATTACCTGGTGTATTTGGTTTCCAATGCTTCCGTGCTAGTTCCAATAAATGCTCTTTCATTACTATCTACACTGGCAGATTTGGCAAACAATAGATCTCCCGTTTCAGAGTAATTGGCTTCGTCTTGTAAATAAATGGCTCTTTTTAATTTTTCTACCAATTGACGAGTAGCTTCCACTTCTGACTGGGGTGTGTGTAAAGTATCCTATTTCAGTAGTGATCAACTATATACGAATCGAACAATGTTCATCTTACTGGACTCTCATGAGATGGATTGTATGAATCGTTAGCATTTATCTCCGTAAAACCATTTTGTTCTCGTGTCAACTGAATACGTATAAGAGAATCTCTACTATCCATATCAATATCTGGACAAAGCCCACATCCTTCAATAAAACCTGCCAATGAATGAAAATGACTAAATATCTGATAAACAAAGTGAGTCAATTGGGTACAAGAAGAAATATGCTCATACGAACAAATACTTACAAGAATTGCCAATACACATTCACTTAGAGACCATGAAACTTGGCCCAACGCTGATATAGGATGAATTAGTCGTTGCAAGTGTTCTTTTTTCAATAGCCACGGTTGATGAGCCAAGATAGCATTCAATTCACGAAGAACTAAAAGTTTTGGTGGAACATGTTCATCCGACTCGAGCCAACGAATATCACCTCCATGAAGTAAAAACTCAGTTTCTTGCATATGGCAGATATAACTGTGGACAATGAGTGGCTAATTCCATAAACAAGTTGATAACTTACGAACAACGCAATCGAGCACCTGCCATAACACCCAAATAATTGCGCCAAGTTTCTGGAAGTGGCCCTGGTCGTCTCATAATAGCACGATAACTTTGAATGTATGCTTCCAAATAGCTAGGAAAGAAAGCCATCACTCTTACAACAGTAGATATTCGTCCGGTGAAAAGAAAGTTGTCGGTAAACAAACGCAAAGTAACACAATTAGCATTTTGTACAGTTGGCAATTGTTCGTTGGGTATAAAACGAGAAAAAACGGGTTTTCTTAGACGTTGATATTCCTTTAACACCGAGTAGACTGGTGACTTTTCAGATAACGTGGTTTCAGCTCGTTCTAATAAACGGGCAAAGGCTTCGCGAACATCAGGAAAAGGGACTTCAGAAGCGAATCTCGTAATAGTTGCTATATGCGCTACAAATAGTTGTCCTTGATCGGAGCCTTGTAACGAATTTTCAAGTTGAAAGAGTATTCTGTCAAGTGCGTGCTTCCTGGCAGTTTCATCCTAAATCAAGCTTAGGAAAAGTTAACGTTCAGAATCTTTCATGAAACATACTTACTTGTGTAAGAAGTGTATGAAAGAAGCGAAGTGTATAGTCCAAAGAGCCTTTTGGAAAACGAGGACTTGTATGCATCAAAGCCAAGAAATATGCAATGGGGAAGTTTGCTATTGTTTGTCATCACAACATCTTTTTGTGTTTATATCATAAAATGTGTCCTTCGTTTGACTAGTCTTCGTAATAACGTAATTCGACGAGGTTATTTTCTGGATCCCTTATGTAAATCTGAAAGAATAGCGACGTTAGAAACAAAGAAGCACTGATATAGCCAACTTATTACCGAAGTTCCGTTGCCTTTAGCACCAAAAAGAACTTTAGGTCCTGACTCTGGATTGATGTTATGTTGTGCAAGTTTCTTGACAAGATAGTTCCAATCCGTTTTTGCAAGAGTAATACAGAAGTGATTTACATTCAAAGTTGTCGAGTCCCTAACTACATTGCTTTCTCCTTTCCAAAGTTTGGCTGGAAATAGGTCAATAATAGTTTCTTCGTTTAAACGAACAGAAGGAAAGGGAACTTTGCCTTGTCTCCACTCGGTGAGACGAACACTAGGAAATTCCAACAAGTCGGAATAAAAACGCAATAAGATGTCGACGTCAAAAGCGTTTATCACAATATGATCCAAATTCGCCTTCATGGCTCACAAGTAAAGTTTATTTTCTTTCAAGATGATAGAATGGCCTGTTGGACTTTCTGTTCCATTTTGAAAAAAGAATAGCGAAAAAATTCACAAGTTGAGATAAGTGGAGTTTTAACTTGTTTTCTGTACAACATATTCTTAGAAGAGTTTTCGCACTGTTTTTGATACTTACCAACGTCCGCTAAGGTTTCTTTATTCCTCTGTGTACGTCTAAACAAATACCAACCCCAACCTTGACCATAACCCACTCCTAAGATTCCAATACCAACACCACAACCTATAAAGGAGCGAGGTGCCTGTACTCCATATTTTCGAACCTGTTCAAACTCCCAACCAAGTCCAATTCCACAACCAATACCTACACCAGTTCCTAAACCAAGAGGTGGAAGCTGAGGCAACTTGGCTTTGAAGTAATCGACGCAGTCAACAAGCTTTTTGGGAATTCCAGTTAAATAAGAAGGCCTTTCCAAAGTAATCATACAGAAAAACAAAAGTGTATAGATAAAAACGTTATAAACCACCAAAATCTGCTAATTTTCCTAACAATAATAAAGGCACTCCTAATGTAAACGATAACGAAGTATCTTTTCGGCTTCACAGTGCGAACCAGAAAAATGATAAGATATGGCGATATCCAAGTCTCGAGGATTCTTTCGATTGGGACGACTTGCCAAAGTTCCATAAATCGTTTCTCCAGTACAAACAACCAATTCCTATACATTTTGAGTCATTTTTTGTGAACATCTCAAAGCATACTCTATCCAAATAGAATACAGCCTGCTTCCAATGTGTTGTCTTGGACTGCGGTCCAGTAGAGAAACCAAGTGGCTTGTGACAGTGATTAAAGAATACATCAAAGTGAGCAACAAAGGCATGAATAAAATCATTTCTTTCAGCCTTCAATACAAAAGGAACCTTTGAGTGACAATAAGAAAAAGTCAAAATGGAAATCTCTATTACTCACAGCAAACGAAAGATCTTCCTTTTTTACACTAGTCACGTCAATCGACAGTACAGGAACAGTTGGACAAACAATCTTCCCAAAAACTGAATAACACAAAAAAAGTTGAAATTTTTATCTACCTGCTGAACACCAACATTGTCAATAAGTGGTTCTGTCAAGGCCAAACGCTTTATGCAACTCATATCAAATCCTGAATAATAAGAATGTCGTGTGAAGACTTTCAATAAACGATTGAAATTGAACTCACCATATACATTATCCCAAAAATCTATCTTTTCCGATCGATATTCGGCATCTTCAATAGCTGATAAATACAAAACAGCTCTATCTGGGAACATCAATCCTCCTTTCTTTAAATATTTATCTCGAGCAAAAAGAACAGTCTCCAACATTGACTCATATAATAAGAAATATCCCTTTAAAAGTTCAAAACAAGCTAGTGAATACCTTCCTTCCTTTGTTCCCTAGGCTTACCATCCATTCTGAAATAATAATGTCAACCTCCTCAACAGGTAGTTTAGCATCTTCCATCTTTTCCTTAATCATAACTATCCGATCTTCAAACTTATTTGCTTTTATGATAAGTTTCGCTTGTTCAATGATCTCCGAACATTCAACTCCGATAACCTTGAAACAAAGAGAATGAGTACGTAACCAAAAAAACGATCGATAAACTTACGAGACGTGCACCCGCTTTCGCAGCAAACATGGAAAGAACTCCCGTACCACAACCAACATCCAATACAACCTAAACCCTAACGGTCATCCAAACCTATGACTATTGAAGCAGTCTCAAAACCTTTCCTTCGAACAGATGCTTATTTTGCAATATGGCTTTCATATATGTACGGGTTCTCACTTCATCTTTCAGCATTTCTTCGTGGATGCCAAAGTGTGCATAAGAGTTAAAGTAATAGTCGGCAGAAGTTAAACCATAATCACAGTCCTCGATAACTCCTTATATAAAGTTTCTTTAACAAACAGACCCCAAACAATAAAAACAAGCAACTATACCAGGGACACTTCCTTCTGGTAACAGTAATTCTAAAGGTTCAGGCTCCATAGCTTGTTATGTCAATATTACCCCCACGAATGAATGATATGCAACTACGGCAACAATTGTTGAAAATAATTTTATTTTACAAACACGCAACTACACACATAACCAAGTGAATAGCAGTCTAACTCTTCTCATATTCGTGCTTGTAGACACAAATCACAGTAAATCACAGGAAATAGACCAGTTTCTTCTTAAGGTGGTGTTCAAAAACACCAATTTGACGAAAACCCTAAGTTAAGCCGAAGCTTTGTTCTTCGGATTCTCTGGGGCATCTTTCCAACTTTCTGCGCAACGCTAGAAAACAACAACACTTAGTTTACTCGAAACTACCCGAAATCTACTACAAATTACCTTGAATGCTTCCTGGTGTGAAAGGTTTGGGTTTTGTTGCTTAATAACGGGAAGCATTTTCTTCATATACTCGTTGTAAGGGGATACTGCTCGTTTGGCAGCGGGCTTATCTTCTTTACTTGCGGCCTTGGGCATATTGAACCTGGGTAACAATAGAGACTTTTTCCCAAAAGTTAGAAAAACGTACGACAAGCAGAACAGCGTATACATACCTTAAACTACACACGTACAGTTAAAACTGAAATAAGAAGAAACAATTAAGAGAAAAAGGGTTCTGGACAAATAGGCGCCTTATATGATGGTGATGGAAGGGGTGGATCATGAGCGGGCTGGGGACTTTGAGTTCAAATCAGTTATGGAGGGCTCCCAATCCCTCCTATGATTGGTACAAATTCCTCATGGGAACATATCCTAATCCCACTATCATTTTTCCTCAACCTGTAGAATACGAGGCCCGCCAACTAGTTTCCTTGGGTTTCCTTGTTCTGTTGGATTGATCATTGCTGGAGATATTGTTTATTTTGCAGATTCATTCCCAAAGATTGGAAAATGAGTCCTAAAAAAGAAGTTTCGCATACGCCTAAAGGAGGTTACGCGAAAGCTGTACTTGATAGCATTGTTGCTCTAAAAGAGAGGAGTGGGTCCTCCCCGCAGGCTATCATAAAGTATGTCAAGGCACATAATCCGCAACTTCCTGAAGACAAACTAAAGCTTCAGGTAAAACTAGCTTTGAGGCGTTTGTTGAAACAGAATCTTGTGGAGAAGGTATCACAATTTCGAACCTCATTATGAAGAACTTACTGAGGAGCTTCTAGGTGAAAGCTTCATACAAGGTTGTTGATAAGAACCATACTTCCAAAAGAAAAACGAAAGAAGCGAAACCGAAGCGAAGAGCGAAAATCGTTCAAAAGAAAAACGTGAATCAGACGAAAACGAGAACCTTGAAGACAAAAGTTTCTGATGAGAAAAGAGAGAAGACCGTGGAGCCCACGAAGGCACCTCTTAAAAGCGAGACTACGGAGACCAAGTCGCTGAGGCATGGTAGCAGTTCAGAAGTGAAGAAATCCTCAAAAGTGCCGAAGAAAACGGAAGGGAAAGCTACGCCTAAAACGACCAGTACTTCAAGTGTTGAGAAAAGGATAGCCAAGACGAATACTACGACCTCTTCTAATAAAGGGAAGTTGGGAAAGACAGCTGTTTCGAACAAGTCCAAACCCAGTCAGAAGGCAGCGGTCACAAAGGGCAAAACTTCGGTCACAACAAGTTCCAAGAAAGGTACACGTGGTGTACGAAAAGCATAATCTCATGAATATTTGGTACTTTTGGATACTTTGATGTTTGTGTGAATAATACAAAAGTGTTGCAAGCAAAATTGAAGTATATTTGATAGATTCGCCGTCGATTGTTGAATAAATATTTTTGTACGAACAATATTTGTATGTTTTCACCACCAAGCGGAGTTATCCCCAGAACATCTATCCATCATACTTTCTATTGACTAAAAGCAACCAGTTTGGGCGATTGATTATTCTTCGTCTCCATATATCTCACAATTGCGAACAGTTCACCTAAAGAACGCCGTTGAATTCTTTGCTGCTTCGGAGAATTTGCCCGCTTTCGTCTTTGAAATTTTGAAATTAGACCAACTCCCAAAGATGAACACTAACCGGAACAACAACATATGCCTCTACTTCCTCTTTCGATGCAGTTATACACTGGCAACATCTCTAGTATCTATTTGGATTGTACAAAATACTTTTGACTTGAGTTGTATTCGTTCAGTTCTTCCCTTTGTTACCAACAAGTATTTTACCAAAGCTGTCCGAATCCTGCGGAATGCTTACTTGAAAGCACTTTCTAACAAAAAATACATCATAGATAGAAGAAATTTTTATGTTATAAGCTTTGATTCTCAACAAGATGGACAGGGTTTAACACTTCATAGCTTAAATGAACTGATTTCACAGAACCCACACCGACCTAGGAGAAGTGAACAAGAGTTAAGTTTCAAAAAGCAATCGAAACTGCAAGAAAGAGAGAAATACGCAAAGGAGCTCAATTCAGACAAACTACAACAATTGGAAGAAGAACTCACATCTCTCAAAGCTCAAATACAACAGTTTCGTTCTTTGCAAGCTAGGGAAGAGTTTCGATCCAGAAATGAATCGCAATTGAACTTTTGGAAAAATGAGGAGTAAAATATAGTTTACTATAAAACTTTTAACCATCATCTGGTTGTTGTTGAGTTATACAATGTATTCCTCCTCCTCCTAAGATGATCTCTCGTGCTGCAACTTGTCGAATTTGTCTCTCTGGTACAATGGACTGGAAAATCTCTTTTGCTTGGGTATCCCACGGTTCTCCAAATGATGGCATAATCAAAACATTATTTGCAAAATAAAAATTCACATAAGAAGCGACTAAACGCTCATTTACTTTTCGAACAACTGCTTGTGGTGTAGCAACAACTCCGGAAGCTTCCAATTCTGTACGATAAAAAGGTCCTGGTGCAGGTAACTTGTGAATAGATAGACTTCTTCCTTTTGCATCTCGACTAGTTTCAAGTATCTGAAATGCTCGAAGTGATCTTTCATATTGTGGATCTGTCCTATCCTCAGTCCAATGTATCACAACCTTTGCAGGACCTACAAAAACACACAAGTTATCCACATGACCGTTGGTGTCGTGATCTCCATAGACTCCAAGTGGAAGCCAAATAATTTTTTCAACTCCTAAATACAGTTTCATTTCCGTTTCTATCATATCCCGAGTCCAATTTGGATTTCGATTGGAATGAAGCACACACTCTTCTGTAGCTAAAAGTGTACCTTGGCCATCGGTAGACACTGCACCACCTTCCAGAACCAAATTGGAAACATATCTTTTAAGACCTTCCAAGTCCAATATTTTCCAAGCAACCAAAGCGTCTTTATCCCAATTCACATAACATCCTTCTTTCACTCCACCCCAAGCGTTGAAATCAAAGTCCACACCACATACTTGCGTTGAAGACTTTCCTGTTCGTGAGGCTATGAAAATAGGGCCAGTATCTCGCAACCAACAGTCATCTGTTGACATTTCAACAACTCTTACGTTTTGGTTATCATCGAAGAGCCTTCTAACTTGTCTCCAACTGCTACCCGAAACTACAACAGTTACCTGTTCAAAATCTGCAATATTGCTAATGACCTGAACTGCTCTTTTGGTCAAAGAATACAACAAACAATGGAATCTCGAATACCTCTTGAAAAGTTTCTTGCGCAGGAACTGCATTTTCACGCCAGTTATCTAACCTTTCTGGCCAACCTATCCAAGTTTGTTTATGGCGTTCCCATTCAGCTGGAAACCGAAACCCAGTTGGAGGAGTGTCAACGGCCATTTCTGCGATTGTCTCGGAAGATGGACTTTCAGTGATTCCTAAAGTTTGTTAAGAATGAGAAACCACAAGGAACACAAGTTCTCCAAAACAGAAGAACATAATAATGCAAACTTGGACCCAGAAGACGAGGTAAAGGACCAGTGGGATAACGAACTCCTTAACACGAATAGCTATTATTCAGTCCGTGATTCGAAGCGTCGCACGGAGCATCCAGAACGTGAAACAAAAGTCCCTAAGAGATTACGTCTGCGTCCTACAATAACAGTTCAAGGCTCTAAATATCAAGGAAAAGTGATAGACAGAAAATCATTGAATGAAGAAAGCAACAGTTCCGTTGCCACTGATGACAGAGAAGATAAAGATTCTTTCTTTGAATTTGAAGAAAAGCTGGAAAGCTACCAAGATTCAGTCGACTCTCCTGTAAAACAACAACTTTTGAATGATAGTCAAGGATTTTTGAGACTCTCTTCTGAAACTCAAGAACAAGTCTCCAAAGGACGAGCCATTATAGAACAAAAGGTATGTGCCAACATCTATTACGTGCATTCAGAATTTGTACCACTGTTCTGTTGATGAATCCGGTTGAGTTGTCATGTTAGACATCTGAAAAGTCGTGAATGATTATGCACTACTGAAAAGTTGTCAAAGACTTTTCCTAAATACCTATCCTGATATTGTCAACTAACTCTTATTTTTCTTAGTCGATGTTTGACAGTATACTGAAGCTAAGAATTTCCATGCAACGTCTTTTAACTATTGCGAACTGTTTTCCAGATGAACGTGGTCGTTCATTTTTAAAACAGATGGACCTACTAGGAACTGAAAAGAAGTTCTCAGAGACTACTCAATCTATATACAAAATGATTACGGCAATGATGCACATTCAAGAAGTGTTGTTTATGAATTCTTCCATTTTGGCTTTGAATGAAGAAGAAGATAGTTTTTCTGGAGAAGATGATTGGACGCTGAGAGCCTCGGAAGATTTATATGCTTCTGCAGATATTAGCAAGGAAGTAGATAGATTGTGGAGCAAGTTAAAGAAACGTAATCTGCAGTTGAATTCACTCCAGGAGAAAGTATTGGATTATTGGGATAGAAAGGTGCGAGAAGCAACTGGTAAAATGTATGATCAAACAAGCAAGTTTAAAGTTATCAACCAAACAGTATTGAATCAAATTCAAGGAGTAAGTTCAATCAAGACGAGTTCTTAGATTTATTGGTAAGAGCATTTTAGGTTCTCTCTAATCGACAACGTCTTGTTCGTCGAGCACATACTCGCAGAGACTCTAATCGTCCTTTGTTTTGTTTATTGTCATCAGAAAATAATGATATCGAGCCAGAAATATATGATGATGGAGACTTTTATCAGTTATTATTAAAAGAGGTAATAGTCGTATTTGAAAAGAACAAGAAATAGTGCTCATGTTTGAGAAAGGCTGTGAATGACAGTAAAGGAGAAGGTATTAACAATGTATCACAATTGAAAAGAAACCGTAGAAGAAAACAGTAAGGAATTGTAAGAGATTCATGAACAGTTTAGAAATTAAGTATTTGGCAGGTATTTTGATAGGCGAGAAAGTAAAGGACGAAGACTTAAGTATACTGTACATGACAAATTGGTTGGATTCCTTGCTCCCATTCCAATGGAACAGTCAGAGACAAGGAATCAACTCCTAAAGTCGCTTTTTGGTGGTGAATAAAGTTTCGATGAAAGATAATGACGAACAACTATTTATGTTAGAAACAACACAAAAGCACAGTCACAAGTCAAAGTTCCCGGAATCAATCGTTTTGAGATTACTTTTTCATGAACTGAAGTGCTCCTATACATAGGAATGTCAGTTTCGCAATGAAAAACAGACAGAAAATAAACTTTCCAACACTGTCACCAGGTTCATTAAATATCTTTAAATTTCTTCGATAAACCTCGTCAAATTGTCCAAATAGAGTCAATCTCGACTTTTCTGAAGGTGTTGCTTTGAGGTTTTCTATTGTTGCTTTCGAGACGTTTCGTCGTCTCTCCAATTCTTTGGATCTACTTGAAGCAGATAGAGCTCTCCATTCACCAAAAGCAGCATCTGCTACATTAGAAACTGTAAAGTCTAGTAAATTGGGGTCTAAAACTCTAAAACACCCATGTAAAAGACAATTACGAGCAAAAAATGCGAAAACCTACGTAGGACCAGTGACTCGACCCTCCAGAAACTCAAACCTGGAAAAAGTGCCAGGAACAATATGACCCTCAGACTTATCATTAGTTATCGAATAAGGACTATATGTCATCGAAATTCTCTTGGAAGTCTTCGAACAAGGAAACCTGCGTCGGACAGAACGGCAGGACTCTGGAGAACTTGACTGAGATCCTACGAAACACACAGAATTGATGAGTATAAATAAACAACGCTACCCAATGACAATATTCTAAAGCACACCTAACCAAAGGCTGTTTGAAAAGTTCGTAAAGGCCAACATGTTGTTCAAAAGGACAAACGAGATTACCAAAGAGCTAAAGAAGTTAGAATTGATCGTGATTGAATTTTTGAGATGGGCAATGCACAATTTTAGCCTCACAATATGTGAACTTTCATTTTCGGATACTTCCAGTGGAACTTTTTCGTTAGAATGTTTGAATCTCATTTTTAATTACTTTCTTACAACATAACAAACATAGATACTACTCTAATATCAATTATAATGTTAAGTAACTTTCGGTTTTTAAAATTCAAATCTAAGGAAGCAACTACGAAGTCTTGATTTCAAAGATTCCAAGGTCCTAATTTTATTAGATACCGACTCTTGCAGTTCAATCTAAACAGACTACTATACTAGGCTTCGAGTAGGGTACCAAAGTCAAGTGCTAAGGATATATTGAAGTTTCTGTTCAAATGCTTCTGCCAAATTTTTGTAAATGACTGGCAAGTGACTGTTGAAAGTGACTGGATAAGGAACTTTGTATAACTCCTTTTAAACCTTCATTCTTTGCTACCACTTCAGTAAAGTTGTTTACGAGGACCTTTATGACAAACGTTAGAAATGCGTTGGGGATATAGAATATAAAGCCTACTTGGTCAGGTTCTGGGACTTTGCTTATCTGAATATTTTCTCTATTTCCAACCAATGCCAACTGTGAGAACTGTATATCATACTCTCTTGATTCATCCACTTCGTTGTTTGAGCCACGAGTAGGGTTTTCTTGATAGCCTTCAAAGCGCAAAAAGATTTCATGGTTCACTTCCGTTCATATAAATGGTATCCTACCTTCTAACAAAGATAATACAGTAGACAAAACCGAAAGCCAAAGATTGGGAAGTTCTATCAATGTAGTACAGGAAAGATATAATGCGAGTCCCGTAGCACAAATTTTACGTTCCTTTGGATTAGCTTCCTGAACAACATTCGGCAGCCAAACCTGAATAGGCTCAGTCAAGCCAGTATCGATACCATATTATTAAAAGGCTTACGTGTTCGAAAAGTTGAATAAAAAGACCGTCCTGAATACGATTCAACAAAGAAACAACTAGTTCGCTGCCATACTTGAAGGAAAGAAAAGAAATAAAAACTATAAATGCCCTCGTGAACCTAATTGTTCGACCTTTTTGTAGACGGACTAGCATAATTTGAATAATTTCTGGTAAGTATGGTTCCAATTGTGATGGATTACAAGCTTCCACAATAGTTTCTATCAGAGACATTCCGTAGTAATCATGAACCTTATAACAAACTTATTAACAGAAACAAATCGAGATTTCAGCTGCATGTCTCACTTTGCTGGCAACCAGATTTTGAAAAATTCCTAAAATAGGAGTCAACTGATTATTTGCCACTATATGATTTATCGACTTCCTTAAAAATGCTAGAAAAAGAAACGTTAGCCCCATTCCTTCAAGATATTGCTTCCAGAAAAGTTACTTACCTTGTAAAAGGCGAACCATCCCCGGAATATATCCGCTTCGATTCCACAACGAAGGAGTAAACAGCACAGGCAATAAAGATTGATAGGATGAAGGCAATTCGTCGTACTCTCCATGAAGTTCTGCAAGTTGTGCCAAAATTTGGAAAATATACGGAACAAATTCAGCAATATCTGAAGTAAGAACAGACTAGTTGCACATTCAATATTCTCATAAGAACTACTTAGCTTGTTGAAAGTTACCTGAAAGAATGGAAAGAGTTTTGTTTCTAAAATAGGAAGACTAGTCGATGGATTTTCGGAACAAACGTATCGATTCAATCCAGCAATACACTCAAAACAGTAATGAATAAAGTTGGGATTACCAGGATTCTGAGATATCATTTCTAATGTCTACAAGTCCATTTAGCACAGAATGTCTCTCAAAAAAAGAAACAGATCATACCTTCACAACACCATCTAACAAAGTTTCCAAAAATGGTGCCATATCTGGTCCAAAAAATACAATCACTCTCATAAGGCATTTCACTGTGTATTCATTTTGAGAAGAAACATTCATCATTAAGGACATCAAACGATGAACCAAAGCAGAGATAAGCTCAGAAAGGTCATGTTTCTTCACCTTCCATACACCATTCTCTTGTAATGAGAGAATTTTCTCAATAGATATACAGGAATATGTATGTACTACAGGAAGTGTCGAACTTAACAGTTCAGTCATAAAACTCAAGGTCAATGGAAGTAGATTATCAGGAATTTGATTCCTAAACGAAGTCGCAAACTTGATGCTATCACAAGTTAAAATTGGAAATCTTATATTGCTCGGTTGCTTGGACGCATTTTCCAATTCTGGAATGATGTGACTCTTGTAAAACTGCCCTAAATCTACCAGTTGATTAACGACGGTGGCTCCAATTCTTTCTGTGCCTCCTTTCCAACCCTATTGATATAAATATGAGACTCAGAGTTTTCCTTCATAAGTTCTTGAAATATAAACATACAATAGCAGTTACTAAATAGATGGCTGCATCCTTGCCTTTCCACTTATTTGTAGGATCTTTGGCATATTCTTGCAACATACTATAAACATAATTTGAAAATATTTCGGTTATGGCATTCTATTTACTGTTCAGTAAACAGAAACGAGAAGAATTATTACATGAATACCTCATAATGTGTACAAAGTCCCTTCACCAACTCGCAAACTGCTCTCCTCCGAGTCTCGGCATCACTGCCTTCCATGTCTTGACGAATGTATTCCATTGGATTTTCCTCAAACAGGTCTTGGTCATCTTCTCTTAACTCTACGTTTGGAATTATAATATATTCACAAACCTAAAAAAGTCATCAAAACTTAGATACGCTTAGGAAACCCAAAAGCATTTCCTACTTGTTTTAATGTATCAGGCTCAGAAAATAATCCAAAGTCAACCGACTTGCTCACAATCGTCAACAATCCCATACCCGCTGTAACCACTTGGTCGTATTTTGATGAACTGCCGTGTCGAATTAGTAGTGACCAAGTGGCTGAGACAAATTGACTCAAATATGGTCGAAATTCTTCTTCATACTTCTCTGCATATAATGTGATATTATCCAATGTTTCCGCTTGGACTTGATCAAAGAGAGAATTATCGGAATCTTCAGTATCCGAAGAAGCTGAAGACAAAGAAATATTCAAAATCTTCAAAAAACCACGAGCCCATTCCTCCATGTGATCTTCAAAATATTCTGGCAAATCCTGATAACACAAAGAATAAAAAATACGACAACAGCGGTATAATACTTCTAGCAAGGTATGAGTATATTCGTTGTCTTCTTTCACAAATTCGGGAGTGAGATAACTTTCCGAGACGAGTTGAAAAGTTTTCAATAAAGGCTCCTTTCCATAAGTTCAGTTCAATCTTCAACAAAAATTATTTCTTTCACTACGCACCTGTATATGACCCAATACATATTTGAGTTCAAGTAAAAGCTCGTCTGAACGAAACAAATGACGATAACATTCAACTAGAGCGTCCACCGCTTCCAAGACTCCATCACAGGTTGACCAACTCGAACGATTCTGGGAAAACGACTTTATTGCCTGCTCTAGCTTGAAGCACAATTCTGGAAGCAAGTACTCCCAGTTGCTCGGGAAATCGCTATCGGCAATAACTGACATAGTCTCTATGAGTAGTTTTCTCAGCTGTACAGGTAAACATAATAACGTGTCAGTCAAACTTCGCTTCAGCTAAGCGTAGTTAATTAATTAACTAGGAAAATGAAAAGTAGAGTGCCCAAACCTTTTCACGTTCCGCCTCATTCACGTCTTCCCATGATCGTTTCACATAGTTTTTAAGATACACTGCAGCTGCTTGTCTGGTAAAAAATTGAAAATTACTGTTGGATATTAGCTCCACAAGTAACAAAGAGAACCCAGGTCCTTTTTCGTTTGACTGTAAAAAAGCTTCTGCGTTGCGACGAACACTAGCGTTAGGCGACAAAGTTGCATCGATGTAGCTAGCTAAAGTAGAAAGTGTAGAAGCTTCGAAGCCGTTTGCCATTTTAAGACAAGATTGGTTACAAAGTTATCTTCAAACTAGTTATTGTTGCAACCAACAGAACACCCGCCTAACAAAGTTGAATAGTTTGGTCTGCCAATGACCAACAGAAATGACGGGCAGAATACGAAATCATTTTTTTCTGAGAAAAAAATGCGATTTGATGAGCGCCTTGATATTATTTGAATTGTCGATAAAGTATCGTTTGGAATAGTTAATGAGAAAGAACAACAAATTATCTGTTGAGTATGTAAGAAAAGAATCTATTCGCTCACTTTCTTTGGGAAAGTTTTGCCATTTTGCTCTTGAGAGGTAAATCTCGTAATGGCGCAATGTAGTTTTTCAGTATTGTGTTTGGGTTGTTGTACTGGTGTATACAATAGGCGCGTTTACCGAAAGTGTAACTTGTTGAAAAGAATTCGTTTCAGTCTGTTGGGTGATGTTAGATATTACCTCCAAGTAAGAGGTGTTAAAAGCCTAGCCCAGCCAACTTTCACTTCGTCGAGCCAAAACTTTGCCTTGGTTGCCTCCAGTATTCAAGAATCTGCAACGTCTGGTCGTGAACAGAGTGAAGTAGAGGAAAGTAGAACAAAGTTAAGATTGAGTTTCGGGGAACAAGCCAGAACCGTTGTTCAAGTTTGTAAAACGGTGAGTCTCGATAAACAGTCGTGAAGTGTTCTTTCTTTGAAATTTACGTTGTATGTGTAAGGGTACGCTTTGCACAAGTTCGGTTGAACATGATGATACCCCTTTTGGGTCCCACGTTGATTATATACTGGATGACTTTGGTAGACCCATTGTTCTTCTTGCACAAAATGCTGCTCATATGCGTAATTTGAGAAAGTCCCAGAAATGTTCCCTCTTTTGTCAACCTATTGCTTCAAGTGGACAAAGTGGTTGTCGTGCTACTTTGGTTGGCTTTATGGTAAAGCTTCCTTTGGACCAGGTTTCAGAAGTTATGGAAGCGTATATTGACACTCATCCCCATGCAGCCATAGCTTTGAAATATCCAGAGTTTTCGTTTTATCGAATGGAAGTCTGTGATGTTTATTTTGTTGGTGGTTATGGTGTTGCCGCGACGTGGGTTGACCCTAAAGAATACATTTCTTCCGAACCAGACCCACTTGCTTTTCAGTCGCAAGACTTATTGAAGTTGATGAATACTGATCATATGGAAGATTTGGTCCGTTTCTGTAGAGTTTTCCTTCATTTGAAAGATACGGAACAATGTGAAATTGTAATGGTTGATCGATTGGGCTTTGATATGCGAGTGCAGCTTTCAGAGACAGACATCAGAGAATACAGAATTGGTTTTCGTGAACATGTCGTGACTACCTTAGATGCTCAAAGTGCTCTTGTTCAGGCCATGCAAGAAGCTTGGGAACTTGAAAATGGATATGAAAAACTTTGGTCGGAAGAAACTGCACGACCAACCCTATTATATTATTCATTGAGTAATTACAGTGTCAAAGCGGAAGCTTAGAGATATTTCTCCAATGCAGATAGAATGTTATTTCAAGCTTTGCTACATTTGAACCATTGGAAATAAGTTGTCAATTGGTTTTTCAGTTTTTGAGAGTCCTGAAAATGAATAGTATGAAATCCTAGTTGTTTGGCTGCATCGCAATTCACTTTTCGATCATCAACGAATAAACAATGTTGTGGAGAGACTCCAAGTGTGTTCACTGCAAATTGAAATATCTTCCAATCAGGTTTGCGAAAACCAATATCACAACTCACAAAAGACCATTGTAGATATTTTGACAACTCTAGTTTTTCCTCAATCATTCTATACAATGGAGGATAATTGGAGAGAACATGCAACTGAATAGTTCCTTCACCCTCTTGGAGTGCCTTCAAAATCATTTCTATACCATCCATCCAAATATAGTGTTCCCATAAAAATGCCTTTAAACGTTTCCAATCAAACTGTGTCGTGTAACTTGGATTCTTAAAAAACTGTCGTGCTACTTCTTCTTCATTCAACCTACCTAGTTCAAAATTCAACCAAGTTTGATGATCTGTTGCACTAACAAACTCGTCAAAACTATCAAAACCAAATACTCTATGCATTCCTTGGTGAAATGGATCCTTTACTAACGTATCCATAACATCGAAGAATACAACACTAATATCTGGAGGTTGAGAAGGACCTCGAGACATTCGAACTCTGACTTTAGCCTTCTTAAAATAACAAGACGTTATACGTGACTTGCGATAACAATGTGCAAAATTCAGTAGAGTTGTCTTCAACTGAAAACCAAACTGGAACGAATAGGAACAGGGACAAAAAGTACACGTCAAGTAGAGTAAGACCGACTTGATCATCCTCTTCTCATTGATAATTGTTTGGAGAGAAGATATTGGTACAGTCATTTGAAACAAATAGAACCAGTTAAGTCTTTGTTCTCAACCTGACCCATTCTACTAAGAAAACTATATCACAATAGATACATTGTTCCTTCAAGGAGTCCATTTTATCAATGATCCAAAGTCTTAGAAGATTCATTCGCTTCCAAGTTCATGACTAAAAATTTAGAATATCGATTATCCGATGTCTAATCATATCAACCAATCACTTGGAATGCGTTCTTTCTATCTACACAATATTCCCAACAGAGCTACCTCTTATGAACAAAATCAAGCTTTTGAGAGTCCGACGGAACAAGTCAAAGATGTTTTGATAATTGGCGCTATCCTCTATACTGAGCTTCCAACGCTTTTGCCAATGGATCATCATCATCATTTACATCATTCAAAGTTCTTCTGGAAGGCAAACCAGAATAGAACATATATGGAGGATTGTTGCTTTGTAGTGAAGGGTTAGATGAATAATGATTATATGAATATATATTATCAGAATAACCTCCCCCATTATTATACTGATTTGTGTTATAAGAGGGAACCTCTGAAGAATACGTCTCATTGTTTGGTAATGTTCTGTAACTATTCTTGTTGTGATCAAAAGAACTTCCTCCAATGGTATGATTATTCTGAGAATAGTTGGAAGCAGGAATAGAATCTGATCCATTTTCGGAAGCAAACTTATTATTAGCAGTTGGAGGAAACCACGATGTTGTCCGAGTATTGTGGTCCACATAATAATAACGTCCAAGATTAGGTTCATATCTTCTTTCCCATCCAGGAGGTAAGTCTGACTGAGAAGATAATACCAGAGCATTCTGATCACTTTCCGCTGTTGATTCACGGCTTTGCTTTGGCTTATCATTTTGATAGTTTGTCTCCACATCGAGTTCATCATCACTGGGATCATTTACATTAATCGCTGTCAATCTTAGGTCAAGCGTCTTCACAAAATACAAATTGGATGAGACCAGTGAGCGAAGTGGTTCAAGATTCTCACTCAAGGCATCCGCAATCTGAATATTGACATTCCAAAACTTCAATATTTACACAGGTTGAGTTATAATATAGCGTGAAAACCAGAAAACTTACTGCAACAAGTGCACAGTGCAAGAGAAGGGGATGCTCTCTGTAAATTTCTTTCATGCGCACAATATATTCTTTGGTGGCTTGCACAAACCGCGCTTTAGACTCGGATAATTTCTTTCTATTTCTGTCAAGTCGCTCCTGTTGCTTTCCGGAATGTGAAAGATTTTCCACCTTTTCAACATATAATTCGTACTCCCTTCTACAAGCATCACGTTTCCTTTCATACTGTTTCAGGTCCTTTATCTGCTGGTCGTAAATCCGTAGTTGTTGAATTAAATTGGACAAGTTTTCAGGCTACATGTAATTAATAAGTACTTACGCAAAAAATAAGTTAGACAAATATACTACCTTGCTGAGGGTCTTCACTGCTTCAAAGAATGCATCCGCACAATTTACAGAATAAAGTACAGTTGAATATTGTTGTGAAGACGAGTCAAACACTTCATGAACACTATCGCAAACATGTTTTAACTTGCCAGCAAGGTCTAGAGATAAAACCTGCAATCAAAAAATCTAAAGACTTTCCAAAAACAACACAAACCGTTCCATTTACTAAAGGCTATTACTAACTTCTCCTCGACTGTGTTGACAACTCGTTGCACTTCAGAGAGTCTGTCCCTCCAAAGTTGTACCTTGTAAGAAGCTACAGACCTATCTTCTGATTTCGAAACACTTTCTTTAGCTTCACGAAAGAGTAGCTTGGTTTTATGAAACATAAGATTTGCTTCTGGAAAGGAGTTGCCTTAAAATGATGACACCCAACCAAATTTCTTTACAAAACTTGGCATTTCTCAAATATTGGAGTGTTGAAAGAGCCTTCTCAAAAACAAAAATTGATGATGAGTAGACAGAAAAGTATAACAGCCTTGAAACACATTTATTCAATCCCAAGAAAGCAACAAAACTTCTGTATTTCACAAGACAAACCCAAATTATGCAACCGTTGATTTGGCTGTCTGATATTGTGGAGTAGAAGAAGTAGATGGTTCTTGTTCAACTAGCTTTTCGTATTTGTCTAGCAATACTGAGGACCCATCTTGCTGTTTCTCTTCCTCTGCTGTATCATTCAATTGGTTGTTTTGTAGTAAATTCTCAATATTATCGGAGGACTTGTTTTCATTGTAGCTGTTATCCAAAGTTGAAGAAGAGGAAATTTTCAGGGCTTCGCAGTATTGATCTCGATAAGGACGTAACGAATGGGACACTTTTGATAAATCGGATATCATTTGAAACTGGATGTTCCACAAGCATATTGTACATTCTGCAAAGATCGAAACATGCTTCTTCCAGCAGCGCTCCATTTTTGTAACAAGCTCTTGTGTTACAGAGTCATAAGCTTCCTCTGAATCTTTTAATTTTTGTTGATTTCTTTGTATACGTTCTATATCCTTTCCTTTCTTTTCGAGTCCGTCCAACTTTAGCTTGTAGTGGTCGTAGCGTTCTCTTAATCGTTCTCTTTCCTTGCATTCTCGACGCAAGGCTTGTATTTCCTCACGATACTTTCGAAGCAAAAGGGATACCCGTTGTAAGATTGGATCGTTCTAAATATCAGGTTAGGCAATAGACGTGCAACATCATTAATTACGACATACTTTTGAAAACTCTTGCTGGGCTACCTCGAACTTTTTCGAAACACTCATAGCTTCCAAAAGCACTTCATAGTGTTGGTCAGTTTTGTCAAAGACCTGACAAAGTTCTACCGAAGTCTCCTTATTATGGACAGCAATACCTTGGAATGTTGATTTTTTAGTCACACAGTCTGACTGCAACTATGTCAACGTACTCTTCCACTTTGAATTTGTTGCAAGTAACTTTGGCTCTATAGAGTCGATAACTTTTTCTACTTCTCCCAAGTTATTGAGCCAGTGGTCAACCTCTCGGTTTACGGTTCGAGGAGAGGTTGTAAATATTGGAGAGAGACGTTCCATCTTCAGCTTCACAAAACACAACGGAGCCAACTGCGCATTCCCTCTCAATTAAGCCAAGAGGGACATTCTTGAATGAATACGTGGCAGACAGGGATCGATTGACCAATCATTCTTTCTCTCTTCATGCTTTATTGTGACCACAAACATACAAAACAAAATCATCCAAAACTACCAACTCAATTATGCATCGATAGGGAAACCCCAATATTCTCGCATATCACAAACCACTTGACCTCTTTCAAGTTGGTCGATCTGTTTTACTACTTCTGGATCCAATTTAAAAGTACAGTTCAAGTTCTCTTTGATTCGAGTGGGCGTTACACTACATTTTATACAAACATGAGTCAAAACATTCCTAAGAAAAAGTATAAAGAGCCCCTATACTCACCTCTTTGGTATTACTGAAGTTCCCCTCTGCAAACCCCACGCTAGTAATACTTGTGCTGGTGTCTTTCCAAGCTTTTCCGAAATTGAACGAACCACAGAGTCTTGAAGCGGTCCTTCCTTCCCACTACCCAATGGTGAATATGCAGTAACATGAATTCCTCTACTTTCACAAAACTCTTTCAAATCCTTTCTTTGGTTGTATGGGTGAACTTCAATTTGGTTCACTGCTGGAACAATCTGCAAAAATATAACGTCAGAATGGTAAATAACAAGAAGCGTCCTTCCCCACCTCACAGTAACTTAGCAAATCAAGCAATTCAACAATTCGATAGTTCGAAACTCCAATAGCTTTCACCAAGCCCTGCTTCTGCAAATCTTCCATTGCCTTCCAAGTTTCTTGCAAAGGAACCTTGGCAAAGGCAATTTCTCCCTTGTTGTTCTTAGGAATAGTGTTTTCTTCAGTTATTGGCAAACCAGCAAATTCAAACGCACAAGGCCAGTGCTAGATTAAAATAATTTCAGTTCTTCCTATATTATTTCAATGTGAAAATGGTAATACTTACAATCAAGTAAAGATCAAGATAATCTAGTTGCAGATCCTTCAACGTTTGCTTGCAAGCTTCAATGACGTGCTCTTTCTTGTGACAAGTATTCCAGAGTTTCGAGGTAACAAACACGTCGCTCCTCTTCACTTTCCCACCAGAAAACACTTCTTTGAACACTTGGCCGATCTCCTTTTCATTCCCATATACTGCAGCACAGTCGATGTGACGATAACCGGCATCCAACGCAGTGCGTACAGCTTCACCAACACGGCCAGGTTCCGCTTTCCACGTTCCAAAACCAACCAATGGTATTTTCGCGCCAGTGTTCAAGACGGCAGCTGGAGTCGCCATAACAAAATCCTTCAAACACTCTTTTGTTGCTTTGGCTCTTCTAAACGGATGTCCAAGCGATTTGAGTTCAAGAGGAGCATCGAGACGCTTCCAGCAGTTGATTTGTTTTGGGAAATCAACGGCGTCCAACAATAATATCCTGCAAATTTTTGTTGGACTAGATTTTATGGACACTCAACAGCAGCAATAGTAGTTATCTGGATTACATTACAACGTTGGCATCAATAAAATAAAATGTATGAATTGTCCAAATTCGAAAAAAATTTTCAAATATCCTTAGTTTGTTCGAAGGAATAGTCGACGAATTTACAAAGGGGACTAATAAAACATGCATGTTTGTTGGATTTCAATGCTATAACACTGACAACGAGAAATCTTTTAGTGTACCAAAGCAGTGGTAGATATTTTCGTTCGTTTTCTATTTTGACTAAACTGAACGGTGTCTCCATCTTTTACGCTAGGTCTATGAACACTATTGCTCCTCAATGAAAGGCGGGATTCTAAACGACTCCAGAATAATCTTCAGCCATTATCAAGAGTACTAAGGAAGACCATCCACTAAAACCTCTGGTTCTTTGACCATGTCCGTTCACGTCCGAATATTGTTCCCAAAAGAAACCAGTTCTTTGATATTCTTTTACAATGTTTGAAACCAACTGCTCTCGAATGTTTGAATACAAATGCTGAGCAATTTCCATATAGGGGCCTTCTTTCATATATTTTTCATGAAGTGATGCCAAAACCATATAGTTGAGAGGAACCCAAATAGGTCCCGTCCAATATCCATCGCCTCGTTGGTAAAATGGATCAGCTTTTGACAAGGAGCGCAACCCATAACTGGAATGTAGTTTGTTGTCATCACCTATTATTTTGAGTATGCTACCAACATAAGGAGAATCCACGGGCAGTAGACCAAGTGCCAAAGGATAAAGTGTCACGTATCCTTCATGACAAACGTTCTGTCCTTGCCCATCAAAGTCACAAAGCAAACTTTCCTCAGAACCCCTATCACCTATGTTACTAGAAGGACGATGCAAAGGTTCCAACAAAGAAACAAGTCGTTCGACCTTTTTGTTAGCACTCTGAGTCTCCTCGCCTGAACATTGGAAAATATCTCTTGACGCATTCCATGCCCAAGTCATCCAACAGTGTAAATCTAAGTGCCGTTCTCCATCATTAGGAACCTTAGATGTGAAAGGTGTTCAAAAAATATTCATTTTGTTTTAGAATATTGAACTTACTAAAGCTCTAGGATAATCATCTAAACCAGAAGCAAATGTCAAAGGCATGTTTCCATTAGAAGCAACTTTCGATGTATGGCGTCCTACCCATCGAAAACCAGTCCAATCACCACTTGCCGAATAAGAAATCTGAGTATTCTCAAACCACGTCAAAATTTGTTGTAAGCGCTGTGAAAAAACTTTCCACAGATACTGGCCACAATGTACACTTGAAGAAACCTGTGCAGTTCTAGAATACATATTCTTTTGTGTAGATTTATCAGAAATAACTTGCTCAAGCTCCTTGGCTAACTTTCTTAAAGGTAACAATAATGTCGGAGGATTGGCTATGTTTGGATCTTGCATAATAAACTGTCGTACATGCGGTGGGAAAAGATTACGTATTTCATCTCCGAGTGCCTTGAAAAAAGAACATTATCAGCTAGAATGAACAAGTAACTCGAAAAACTTAGAAATACCTGTTCTCTTGGAATCCAGCCAGTAGAAGTACAACTTGAAAGCCAGTATGAGAGACAATCTAAAGAAAGTAATGGATCCCATGATGCAATAAGCAACTGATGAAACCCTTCATCCCACAAAAAGCCACGAGCAAAAGAATTTCGAGAAGGAGTAGCAGTTAGTAGTGATACATTGGGAAGAATTACATCATGAATATTGTCCTTTGCTCGTTGAGAGTCTTGCAGAGGTTGACTCAACAGCGTACTAAAGTATTGCGGTTAACGATGCAAAGAAACAAAATGTCTCAACTTCCTTACCTCCCATGAAAGAAACCAATTCCACCCAACACATTTGCTAAAGCATATTGAGCAATCTGAATGGCTTCCAAACCATAACCTTTCTTATCCAGTTGATATGTTTCTTGAAAATTTCTCTCAAATGCCATTTTCTTCTGTGCAAATTTCTCTGTAAGTTTCTCTCCTGTTAGAGCAGCAACTCTGGATAACAACCATTCAGAACTACCATCGATTTGCGTCTCTGTAGGAATAAACACAAATTCAAGTTCAAAAGGCACTAGTAGAATGCGCTGTCCTATACTTAAGGTTGCCTTGTCATCTCGATGTTCCTTTAATAGCGGAATATATCCTGTTCTAGTCTGGGAAACTTGTTCTACTTCTTCATCATAGATTTCGAGTTGATTATCTTCCTTGTCTTGAAGAGTCTTAACTTCATCTAATATAGTCTTAATTGCAGTTTCATATTTCCAAGATTCAGTCAAAGGCAAAGATAAAGATACTGAACGTGAATGCGACAAGTCCTGAGTCACTACGGAACCAATTCCCTTTCTCAACTTGGTTCTTCTCGAAGCTCTTGTCAAGTGTGGTAAACCACTCTTAGGTTGCTTTAATACAGCATAAAATGGTCCATTAGCTCTCGTACTACCCGTCCAATGAATGTCTGTTAGCATATCTTCATTTTGTGAAGACAAATGATCCAACTGTCGAATGAACCCTAAAGAATCTTCGTTTGCTGCAGGTTTATGATATTTGCTTTGTTCATTAAACTCATTTAAGCGTTCCAAGAAAGATTCATCTCGTGCGACAAATAAATAAGGTAAAATACTGATCATCTGAGTTTCTGCACGGTTCGAACCTCCAGCTAGACTTTCTCCTTTTATTCGAATACCGATCCCTATTTCTGACCCTTTTGTCCACTCAAAATGGATTCGTATACCATTTTGGTCTTCTTCTACAATCTCATGACCATAATCTCTCCCATCGTGAGCAAGCCAATTGAAATGAGTAACACCATCGTCACCACTACTAACGTAATTTCTGAAGAGAAAATAAACCATGTCATAAGGAAGCATAGAGGATCTTACCGAAGACGTTCATAGTCGTTTTCTTTTGAAGCAACAAACCAGGTAAACCCAAACTGAAGTGAGTCGGGAACCTTTGCGCGCATTCCAAAATAGGTTTGAGGTCGAAAAGTACCCCAAAGATCCACTTGTGACACATTTATGGATGGCAAATATACGCTATCTGAACCTTGAACAAGACGCAAATTTATAGAAATACAACCAACAACCAACAATATGACACATATTGAGTCAAACTTGCCATTCATTTGACCACTCATCCACAGTTCAGTTTTTTTGCATTTGACGTTGAATGAAGCTTTCGAGTGTTTTGACCGAAGGCGAATATCGTTTATTTCAGTGGATAGTGTTTTTAGGTGGATCTTTCTACGGAGGATGGCTTCTTTATTCTGACCACAAGAACAGTGCCATATATGCTGCTAGAGAGGAAGAATTTATTGCACAGGAAAAGAAGAAACAACGACCTATGACTGAAGAGTATTGGCGGGAGTTGCAAGAAATCAAGCCTAGAAACTTGGAAGAGTTGTACAAAATGAAAGAAGAAAAAGCACGACAGAGAGCAGAAAGATATGAAAAATGGAAAGAAAAGATCCTCGGTGTGTTCAGTCTGAATCGGAATACTCGTTCAAAGGAGGAAGACGGTTGCTAGACTGCAAACTTTCAGTGGGACCATGAAAGTCGAAATCTTTCTGAGTGTTTGGCCCTATCTTTACAGCTGCTGATGTCGTACTTTCTAACTTTTCAAACCTTTCTTATTGAACAGTTTTCTTTTTTTGATGAGACTTCATCCCCCGTAGAAACACATAATATGTAGACTGGGAGTTGAATGCCAAAGAACCAATTCAGTAAACTGCTGATAATAAACAGTACGTGCTTCATAGTGGTGTAAATAATATTCGAAATTTTGAGTATTCTGGCTCGAAATTTCAATCCTCTTTCTTTAGGTATCATTCAGACAGTAAACGTATTATTTCATCAACGGTGCGTCCAGAATAGTTGACTTGAGTCTTTATGTCATTATCTATCACAACCAAAGCTGAGTTGGGTGGCTCAAAACGAATATCTGTTGAAATTCGTTTTCTTTTCTTGCAGTGGTTTTGTTCTGCTTCAAGAATAATGTCCGCATCTTCCAATTCTTTGTGTTGCTGTGAAGGGAATACCTCTGTATCATTAGGCTCAAGTATCTGAACGAGATATCTTTCGAATCATCAATATCTACGGTATTTTTGCTTTCAAAGCCAGTTCACTTACTGTTCAATCTCTAGATTATCTCCTGGAACGATAGACTTTGAATTCAAAGTGGCAGTCAAAAGTAAAAGGCCATCTTCATCAAACAGTCTCACTCTAGTCTTACAAGGAGTTGTTCTCTCCTTATATTCAACTTGTAAACTCCCATCCTTCCATTTCTTATGTTTTTGTGTCTTTTGCTTGGTATACAGTGCTTCAAAACTTGTCATAGGAGCATTTTTCGGTAGTTGTGTGTTATGGCGCCAATTTTAAACCAAACACAATAGACAAAAAAATGCACCCATTTGTCAAGCTTTATTTATCCAATCTGACTGAGCACTCGTTCTGCTGCCGAAACTTCAGTAAATGAAGTACCATTTTCCAAGTTGAGGTTCTTGACGACCCCATTCTCCACATAAGCCGAAAAACGTCTGGCACGCCGACCTCCAAAATTTCCTGTGTTCACACTCAAACCCAGCTCTTCTAAGACAGCTCCACTGCCATCTGAGAGCATCAAGATCTTTCCCTCAACTCCTTTTTGTTTTGCCCAAGCATTCATAACATAAGGATCGTTGGCTGCCAAACAAATAACTGTGTCTATTCCCTTTTCCTTGAATTTGTCAAAGTTGTCCGCAAATCCAGGAAGATGCTTATCCGAGCAAGAGGGAGTAAAGGCTCCTGGAACACCAAATATCACCACTTTTTTACCATTGAAAATTTCCGAAGCTTTCATCTCCTACAGAAAAAACTTCAAATACTAGAAGGTTGTAAGAAAAGCTTTTCTACCTTTACTTGACCTTCTTGCAAAGTTGTGAAAGTAACATCATCAGGAAACCGTGATCCGTTCGATATTATCATCATAAGGTTTATTTGCCTTGAAATGGTTTAGATATAACATAAATATATGTGGTTGTCCACTACCTTGGCTTTGGAAAGATTGGTTTCTGCAAAGTGTTCCCGTAAAAGTTAACCTGTTTTGAACCAGATAAGAATGTATGATTCTGTTTACATACTGAAACGGCTTTTTCTCTGTGAACTCCAACAACTTTGGGATGGTGTAACTCACAAACAAAACCACAAGTCATTGTTTGTCTTCTTCAATCCACAATTCTCTTTTGACTCGAGGATGGAGTTGTCTCTTGAAGCTGAATAAGCAAACAAATTGTATTCTGATAGACAAAGACAAAGGAGTATCTAGTTTCTACTTTTCCGATTTTGAGTTAATTTCTATTTATAAAAGAATCGAGACTCTATTCTAGTAGCTGGGATATTTCTCTACAATACATTGCAATAAAATAAAACTCCTCTCATATGCATGCGTTGCCAGTTTTTCAATCATTACCAGATAACCTCAAGAACCATATTTTGGAACTGTTTCTTGAAGAAATGCAATTTCATAGATAAGATGCTCTGCAAGTATAACTCGATTGCAACCAAGCGAAAAACATTCTTCAGGTAAGAAACGATAGCATTTATCACGTCTAGTAAATCCTTCCTTGTAAAAAGAAGCCCATAAATGTGTATTGTGTTCAAAACTTCAATCAACAAATAACAAAGAAGTGAAAATCTCACAATCAATTCCATGTTATACCAGGAAAAACCAAAAGCATTCCTTACCAATGCCTCTCCAAAATGAGTTCATCAATGGACTGAAAGCTTTGTCGTGGTAAAAATGAAACAGAATCGTTTCTAAAAGGAAGCAAATCCTCAAAAGTTTTCTTCCATCGGGGATCGAAACCCAAAACACCAAGAAAAGGAATCTCGTTAGGAATAGAAAGTAACTTCCCAGTCACAACATTGGCAACATTTAGAATAACTTGGTTTGGAATATTCTTCAAGTAAATGAGAACAAGATCGTGACTTGCTGTTGTTTCAGTTTGTGTTGCATAAGGAAGACAGAGCAATTGACAGCAATTGTACCAAAGTTGTTGAGTCAACGAATCTTCCTCAATCTCTGTCAAAAGGAATAAATTGAACGGCGAAACTTGGTTCCTATGCTTCCATAGACTCTCATCCGTCGTAAGAACTGCCGTTCGAAGACCATATATAGTATCCCTATTCAACGAGTCCAGCTAAACTAACTTAAAGTTTTCTTGAAGAATGCCTACGAAGGAAATCTTTCCTTGTGTTGAAAGCGATTCCACCTCGATAATCCAGAAACTTGTAGAAAGCACGAGTCTTTTACTGACAACTCAGGAGTGACGCTCAGAAACTCACTGCATTCATACAAGGCACATATACCGGAGCAACCCTTCTCGGCAATACTATCTAGACAAGTATAAAATATTTTAAGATTTAAAATGAACAACTGCATACCTAAATTTTCATATTGACCTTTTAAAAGTAAGTTGGAAAGGTCAAGTCCGTGCAATATCCATACGATACTCATATTTTAGATGATTTTAGAGTGAGAGACTGAAGATGATGGCATCAACTGTTGAAGGACCGGAAGACTCCCTTGACGAAAATACTGCACAGTTGTCCACAAACGACTTGGAAACCCACATTCTTCTAGAAACAGATTCCTCACCATCCTTACAAGGCAACTTGGGAGTAAGGAGAGCACAGAAAAAACTCCTAGTAGCTACCGTCCTTTGTGCCTCTTTTATGTTTGCGGAAATATTGGGAGGGTACTTGGCAGGTTCATTGGCAATAATGACTGATGCCGCGCATTTACTTTCGGACTTTGCAAGTTTTGTTATATCTTTGGTCGCCCTACATCTTTCAAAACGACCTGGAAGTACCACCATGAGTTTTGGTTATGCAAGAGCTGAAGTTATCGGTGCCTTTGTGAGTATTCTGTTAATATGGTAATACTTTGTCGTATACATTGCTTTCTTAGTCACTCAATGAGGTTATTTGAAAGGTCTCTTTCCGGCATTCTTCTTGTGGAGGCTACGAGACGTATTATGAAGCCTCAACCAGTAGATGGCCTTCTCATGAGTGCTGTTGCTTTGATTGGATTAGTCGTCAATCTTATCATGGGTTTAGTATTGGTATGAATTAGGATTATTTATATTTATGAACGAATATTCATTTCGTCTTGTGTTAGGGACACAAACACGAACATTCCCATCATAGTAACAATAAGCGTAATAGTAACAGTCACAAGGAGGAACAACAGCCTCTCTTGGTGGAACATAAACACAACGAAGATAGACATTCAGATATGTCTTCAGAGCACAGTCATGAAAATTCTTTTCATAGTCAACACCATGAACAGCCAAATGTGAATGTCACAGCAGCTTATATTCATGTGCTTGGCGATGCCATTCAGAGTTTGGGAGTTTTGTTTGCAGCTTTACTTATTTGGTTTTTTCCAAATATGCAAGTTGCAGATCCTTTATGTACATTTCTATTTACATTTATAGTATTATTTACTACTTTTCGATTGATTGGAAATACTTTAAATGTTCTCATGGAAGGGACTCCACCAGGAATCAATCTTGTAGAAGTATATGATTGCTTATGTTCGATTCCTGGTGTTCAGGAAGTTGATGATTTGCATATTTGGTCAGTGACCGTTGGCAAACCAGCACTATCTGCGCATGTCAAAGCAAGTGAAATGCATCATACGTTATTGATGGCGCAAGAGATTTTACGAAAGCGTTTTGGTATCGTTCATTCAACCATTCAAGTGAATTGTGATCAAGAATGTTGTACAGATAGCAATTTGGGTTTAAGTAGTCATATGAATTGTTTAAATACTTCCCAAGTAGAAAATGTTCGAAGAAATGGAGTTGTGGGATAAAACTCATTTTGTTTATGGACAATTCTAATCTTTGCTAGTTGGAGAATATGTTTGGAATATTATATCCAACAAATTCAAGGCAGCTTTTCGAGGAGATATTGCGCCCGTTGCAAGTTGTTGTTCCAAATTGGGTAATTCCTTTTGAATACTTGGTTGGTTTTTCATTCTAGGAACAATGGACTCGCGAATGACTGACCACATCCATCGACTTCGTTGCCTTCCCTATCTACAGTTTATATGGCGGTAATTAGAAAACTACGCATCTTACTCTTTCAGCAGTTAGGATTCCATTTTTCATAATCAATTCATGAAACTCCGTGGCCTCCTTCCAAATATCAACAGGTGAAAGTATAGGAGACGAGGTTGACCAAGCATGATCTGATGATGATGATGATGTCTCTTGAGCTTCATTGGGTTCCATTTTCTGTTCTATACAACTACATAATAAAACTGGAGGTTTCCAAAAGGATAAACGAGGTTGTTGTAGTTCAAGTGCACTTAAATACTCTCGTCGCGTCTTTGCAGCCATCAGTTTGGTACTTCCGTCTGCACGATTCACCACAACAATATCTGCAAGTTCAAGAATTCCTTTTTTGGATCCTTGCAATTCATCTCCAGCTCCAGGAGATACCAACAATATTAACATATCGACTGCGTCTGCAACTGCAGCTTCTGATTGTCCAACTCCTACAGTTTCTACTAAAATAACTTCATATCCTGCCTAGATTGATTGCAAAAGTAATACATTTAAGACTTATATATTGCACAAAAATAATATCAAACCGTTTCACATAAAGTGATTACTTCATCGGTATGTCTTGCAAGGCCTCCCCAAGTACCTCCACTAGGAGAAGGTCTCACATAAGCATTCGGTTCCGATGCCAACTTGTTCATTCTAGTCTTATCTCCTAATATTGAGCCTCCTCTAACAATAGAACTCGGATCTACAGCCAGAACTGCTACCTTCTTGTTCAAGTCTCTAGTTATATGACAACCAAGTGACTCTATAAATGTTGATTTGCCAACACCAGGAGAGCCACTGATGCCCACTCGAAATGTGTCCTTTACACTACCTCGAAGTGCAATACATCTATCAAGTAACTCTGCCGCAAGTTCACTATGTTCCAACTTTTTCGACTCGGCCAAAGTGATTGCTCTAGCTAAAGCATACGTTCTTCCAGCAACTACGTCACGACTCAATTGTTCCAGATCCAATTTGGTACTCTCCGTTCGTAACTCTGCAAACGTTGAAGATAGCCATCTACAAGAATAGTAATGAGGAACAATATTTCTACAACGCTTTTTTAGATACCATCCTATCTGACCTCTTCCGAGTCGAAACATGAATGTTCAATTGAATTGCCGAGATGAGACAAAATGACGCTTCGTTTTAGTCGAGTTACTTTGGAATCTTTTGAAACTTGCATAACGCTGCTGAAAAAGTTACAAGACCATGCTGAAGATATCAAAAAGAGGAACCAAACACATTCAGTTTCGGAACAAGTGGAAGAAAAATTGCAAGATTATCAATCAGTTTTGAGTACTCTCGAAGCCACCAAAGTACATCTTCGAGTTATTCTGGTCTCTGTTTCGTTTGAATACTTTGTTCTAGGAACTTGTCGAACCGTTGGTTTATTGTGAGTTGGAATTTGTCGGTGTCAACTTCGTAGAGCCTAAGAATAGTCCAGCTAACGGTTTCGACACAATACTATTTATTCTACATACGTTGTTATGTAAAATAGCGAACCTTTGCGAAAGACTGATAGAGTCTCTAAATAGTTGGAAATATTTCTTTCAGGAAAGAAACAATTTTGAGAAGGTATGCAAGTGTTGAAGGTTCAGTGGCTGCAATAGTCATTATATTTAGTTATTAGCAAGACATGAACAATTGCGCTCATTTTATGCAATAATTTATCTTGCCATCAAAATGAAGGACGCAGTTGATGTTACTCAAGTATGTATTCGAAGCAAAATGCTTCGTTGTATGACTATCCCAGTAGACACTTTTAGTTGGTGAAAGCTTACACCCAGATTTTAGTCTAAATAGATGGAAACAAGCAGTAAGTCGTCTTCCATACTTACAAATTCAGAATGATTATTCATTCACAAGGTCAAAACGGATGCATTTTTTGGTCGATACTTTGGTTTTCATTATCAGTCGGATATTCGCAAGTTGTTAAGAATGACTTTGGTTGCTAAAGAGACTATACAAAAGACTTATGAAGGAAGTCAAAAGGAACCGAAATTTAAAACCATTTCTGTTAGTTGTTTCTGTTATTGTTAGACGTATTCTTAATTTTTTTAAAGTTATTGGGTTGGGGTTGGTTCTATAGTAACTTGCAAATGCTCGAACATTTAGGTTTAGATGTGAAGAACGCAAAGCAATTGGGAATCGAATCATCGAGTCCTCCAAGTATAGGTTGGTCTAACATATGATTGTTAACAGTAGAAAGACAGTTTTTACTCAAATATCCGTTGCTAATTAGAACAAATTCGAGCTTTTTGGAATTTAATAGAAGAACCTTTTCTAGCTGGTTTGACACAATTTGTAAGTGCAGATGTTGCAGTTGACAAGACTTTTTCCATTCCTCCACCCTGTTTACATTCTTTCCGTCGTTTT
Source organism: Galdieria partita (assembly GCA_025991245.1). NCBI lineage: Eukaryota > Rhodophyta > Bangiophyceae > Galdieriales > Galdieriaceae > Galdieria > Galdieria partita. The sequence goes on from BQMJ01000016.1 coordinate 190,927, forward strand.
GACGAGACTGCATCTGCATCACAGTGAGGACAAAATTTCTATACAAGAATATGTTGTTGAGAATATTGTAGTTTTCTACGTCTTCCTTCTTCTGAGGTTAGAGAGCCTGTTCATGTTCGATATACTAGTTATCATTGGAGACATATTTCTGAAGATGCCATTCAACAAAGTGAAATTGTACAAGTATGTAAACACATTTTTTTTTGAGAAACTTATAGATTTTCTAATATTATTTAGAACATGGAAATAGACAAGTCGAGCCTTGTTTCTTCGGGTTTGACTGAAAGATTATCTCAACAAGTGAAGAATATTGGAGTTTCGTGGGATGGCTGGTTAAGAAATAAAGGAAATGATCCTGTCAAAGGTATTTGAACATCGTAAGACTGCATCAATGGAATGAATTCATTTTTGTTCCAAGGCTTGGTAGTTCATATTCACGGAGGTGGCTTTATAGCTCAAAGTTCTTCAAGTCATGCAGTTTATTTAAAAGAATGGGCAGTAGATCTTCCCAATTCCTGTATAGTATCAATTGACTATAAATTGTCACCAGAATATAAGTAAGTCATTGGTTGAGGATGAAATGAGATACTGAATGAATGATCAGATATCCTGTTGCTCTCGAAGAATGTACTTATGTGTACACTTGGCTATTAAAGCATCATGAGTTATTAGGGACCACAGCTGAACGTATCGTTGTTGTTGGAGACTCTGCAGGAGGGAACTTGGCGCTTGCTATGACTTTAAAGTTGTTGATTCGTGGACTACGAGTTCCAAATGGTTCGAATGAAATCTATTTTAGTTTGTGAAAATGAAAGGACATTGTTCTAGGAATTGTTTTGGCATATCCTGCTCTTTATCTGTTTCCAGCGTGGTCCCCATCTCGACTCTTATCTTTGTTTGATCCTTTGTTACCTGCTTCTGTGTTAGAAACTTGTATGAAAGCGTGAGTTGTCAGGATGTTTTCTAGATTTTCACTCAATAGGCTTTTAGTTATTTACCGGAAAATGTCAATGCATGCGAAGATGTATTTATATCTCCTGGAATGGCTTCGGATACTTACTTGAAGCAGCTGCCTTCTGTTTTCGTTGTAGCTGGAGGTTTAGATCCTTTACTAGATGATTCGGTTGTATTTGTTCATCGCTTACGACAATGGAGAGAGTATGTATAGTATATATATATGAAATGACAAATTATGTTTGAATGACACAAATGGTCACTATAGAGATACAGAAATACAAATATTTCCTAATCTTCCTCATGGATTCTTCAACATGGGATTGGTAAGTTATCTAGATATTTTGCGTTTATGAACTTATATAACCCAGGTTGTACCTCAGGCATTTGAAGCAATAAGACTCGTATCTAAATGGATAGCAATGCAGTTGCAAGTAGAATGGTGCGGGAATACATCATAAAAACTACGAATAACAAACTTTTTTATTCCATAGCTCCTGCAATGAGTTTGTTTTGTTCTGCCTCATGAACTTTAGGCAAACCTGTTGCAGGTGCTGCTGAAGGCGGTCTACCAACATATTTCACAGACCTTCCAGACTTTTCCAATTCACGAATGGTCGTTTCCATTCGAGGTTTCACATAGAACCAAGCGCCCTTTATATCATTTGTCAATCAAACACACACAATCATCATATAATAAAGTCACTTGCCATGTTCTTGCTCTCTTCTTGACACCAAACCACTTGAGCATTGGGATATTTTCCTATTTCTGTGGAGACCTAATAATACAACATGAATACATCCAGAATTAAAAGTTGCAACTTACTCGATCAAACGGAAATGGTGCCAGCTGCTCTATTCGACAAATAGCAATGTCCTTGATTTCTCGCTTCTCTCGAGCATCCAATAAATCATAGTAAACTTTACCGCTACAAAATATCACCTTTCGAATGTCTTTGTCTGAAACCAAATTGTTGCTTTTCTCTGATATAACTCGCTGAAACAACCTATCGGGAAGAAATTCTTCTAAATCACTCTTACAAAGAGGGTGTCGCAACAACGACTTTGGAGTCATCAAAACCAATGGCTTACGAAACTAGAATGAAAATCATTTCCATTGTTACATACAAATATGAAAAGCACAAAAATTACCTGTCTATGAATTTGACGACGAAGAATGTGAAATAAGTTTGCAGGAGTCGAACAGTTGGCAACTTGCATGTTGCAAAGTTGAATCTGACGAGTTCGATCCGTATGCATCTCAGGAATCACATCAGGATCATCGTCACATAACTGCAAGAATCTTTCCAGGCGGGCTGACGAATGTTCTGGACCTTGACCTTCCATTCCATGTGGTAAGAATAGGGTAAGTCCAGATTGACGTCTCCATTTCCTTTCTCCAGCTGCTAAAAATGTATCGATAATGACTTGAGCTCCATTACTAAAGTCTCCAAATTGAGCTTCCCATATCACAAGAATATTAGGACTTTCCAAAGAATATCCCAGTTCAAATCCCATAACACCATATTCCGAAAGACTCGAATTGCAGACTTGAAAACGAGCTTGTGTCATTCCCAAATTATTTAAAGGAATATGAACTGCTTCATTTTCCTACAAAATAAACAGATTGGTTGTCAAAAGTCTTTAAGAATACCAATCCTACTTGATCAATCCAAACAGAATGACGTTGCGAAAATGTTCCTCTTTCACTATCTTGACCACTTAGTCTAACACTTGTTCCCTCTGTCAACAAAGTGCCAATGGCCAAAGCTTCCGCAGTAGACCAATCAATTCCCTTTCCACTCTCAATGCATTTTCTTCGCTCGTTGATGATTCGAGTCAATTGATGATGCAACTATTATATATATACATATATACATATATATATTCAATGGATGTTCTTATTTGAAATGGATATCCAACTTACATGAAATCCTTCTGGAATAGTACAAATAGCAGTTCCAATCTTTTTCAAAGTTTCTTCTTCAACACCAGTAGGCTGTATTTTACTCAGTTGCTTTTCTGTCTTGAATCCTTCCCATAATGACGATAACCAATCATGTTCTTTTGGAACCCAATGTTTTGAGTTCTCAAAAGCTTTCTGTAGACCGTCGTTGGTTGCCTTTACCATCTTTTGATATTCCTGCTTGGAAAGAACTTGTTCATTAATCAACCTTTCAGAATAGATAGTCAAAACACTCGGATGTTTTTGAATTGTTTTGTACATTCGAGGCTGAGTGAATCTGTACACAAATAAAGTCAAATAATAAGCTCTCTTCTGTTCAAATTAAAACTTACGTAGGTTGATCACCTTCATTGTGACCATGTCGACGATAGCAGAATATATCCACAATAACATCTTTGCCAAAAGTTTGTCTAAAGTCCATTGCCAATAAACAACATCGAACCACAGCTTCCGTATCATCTCCATTTACATGAAAGATGGGCATACCAACAGTCTTGGCAACATCAGTTGGATATGGAGACGAACGAGCATGACGAGGATCTGTTGTGAAGCCAATTTGATTGTTTACGACAATATGTACAGTACCTCCAGTAGTGTAGTCTCTCAGATCACTGAATTCCAAAGTCTCTTGCACAACTCCCTAAATATGCTTTCAATCAGAATATCATCCAGTACTAGAGAAGAACAAATTACTTGTCCCGCAAAAGATGCATCTCCATGTAATAAAAGAGCCATGGTATGCTTTCTTTCAATATCTCCTTTAAAATATTGTTTCGACCTCGTCTTGCCAACAACTACGGGATCAACAGCTTCCAAATGGGATGGATTTGCAACCAAAGAAAAGTGCATTGATTTGCCTAGAAAGTATTTTTAACATTACAAATCGATTCAATAAGAATGTGGTTTGTAACAAGGAATCCTTACCATTTCTCAGCTTTCTCGTATTAGATGTACCTAAATGATACTTTACATCTCCACTTCCTTGATAGGTCTCTCCGAAAGGATCATCATGAGGATAAAACTCATGTAGAATCTTCTCAACTGGCGAACCAATAATATTGGCCAAAACATTCAATCGGCCACGATGAGGCATACCAATGACAACATTTTCAAGTCCCAAATCAGAGCCACGCTCCAAAAGAGCCTGTAAACCGGGAATTAAACTTTCAGCTCCTTCCAGTCCAAACCTTTTAGAAGTAGGAAATTTAATTGCAAGAAACTTCTCAAAGAGTTCAGCATCCGCTAAATCCCTTAAGACTATTCGTTTCTGTTCAACAGAAAATGGTGTAAACTCCTTCTCAATCCTCTGTGCAATCCAATCTTTTTCTACTTTGGACAGAATATGACGGTATTCAATACCAATAGTACCACAATACGAACGTCGGAGCATTTGCACAATATCACGCAAACTTCTTATCTGTTCAACAAAAATAATGCATCATATCAGTTGACAGATACTTGAAAGATATCGAAACTTATACTTACATCATTCCCAGGCAACTCTCCGTTAACAACAAACTTTCTATCCATGTCTGCTTCTGTAAAACCATAAGAAGAAGGTTCAAAGTCTCTCTTTGTTCCAGAAGGTATTACTTTCTTGTAAAAGCCCAACTCTTCATCTAACTTGAGAGGATCCAAATCCGCTATTAGATGGCCACGATGACGATATGCCTTGATAATTGCCATAATCTTCACAGTATCACTAGCAACTTTTAAAACATTTTCTTGACTAGTTGCATCAAGGCTAGACAAACCACCCTTTGCAGTTTCAAGGGCACGAGACATCAAAGGAACTGCTTCTCCAGGTGCCACTCCTCTATCTACATTGGAGAAAAATTGCCCCCAACTAGCGTCAACCTTGACCATAAACGATTAGTCTATTTAATCACTTTCTGAACCTATAACTAGAAATACCGAAGATGGGTCTGCGAGCCACTTCTCGTACATATCTTCCAATACCACAGCATTTGTACCAGAAAGAAAAGATTCAGAAGGATCCAACTTGGAACCTTCTACTCTTGGTGTTGCTGTTGTCTCTGAAGCCAAAGCAGTTGAAAAAGGCTTCGAGAACACAAGAGAGCGATGCCAAGACTTGAAATTCCTTCTCTCACAGGTAGCTGCTGACAGAGCCTGGTTCAAAACTTTAGAAGCACTTGAAAAGCTTTAATTGACACGCAAGACAAACCAAGTGTCAACCTTACTCTTGGGGTTTTATTCCATACAAACGAAACGTTGTGGCTCTAGCATCTCCATTAGTACCCTTTGTAAAAAGTGGTATTTCCAGAGAAGCAGTTGCACAAAAACGTTTGACAAACATAACTATTTCTTTTCCTTCTTCAAAACAAACCGAACCAGTTTTCTAATAATGTCGTTGGTAGAAAACACATTGGCTCATCAAGCAAAAATTGCTCCAATGGGGTTTCACGTTCGTCGAGTCATTTCTCACGTGGACAACTTTACACACTTTTGGATATTCAAAAGCGCTCGTTGAGTCTGGCAGCAATGGTCCGAAGCTTATTATGTATTTTTCCAGGTGGAGAACCTAAACATGGCTCTAATGTTAGAAAAGGTACATTGTGACTCTTGAAATTGAAAATACCAAGAATAAGACTGACGACGGCATTCTTTGCAAACTGAATATTCTGATATGAACCCAAAATATGCACTCTTGTATCGGTCAATACTATTCGGGTTTTTGTTGCATTTTCTATAGTAAACTTCATTCTTCCATCTTTTCCAGCAACTCTACCAATGGCTCGTGAATGGTGGTCTCCGTGCAGAGGTTTCACATCACGAACTTCAAAAGTATCCACAAATAAGTCGTCCAAACGAATCAATGCCAAGGCATCGGAAACTTGAAAACCTACAAGAAACGCACGGACAAACTCTTCTCCTTTTTGGAGAGCTCCAAAGTCATCGGTTTCAGGGCCGTTCTATCTCAAACAAATCAATAACAACTTCTAAACAAGTTTCCGAGTAACTGTTACCTTTAGTTCCACCATTCTTGACTTCAAGTTCATTCTGACTTGTAATTTGAGATGCTTCACTAAAGGCTCATATATTTTAAGCCACGACTGCTTCAGTGGAGTATATCGATTGGCAGGAACTGGAATTTTCCGTATTTCAGGTTGTTCAGTCTATGCAAATAACATAAACAAAAGAGTCAAACAAATCATAAAGACATCATCCTCACAGCTATTCTATTCCGTTCCTTTATAGGGGGAAACTTGGGTTTATAAACCTTGTTGGTTGCTTTCTCAGTAATCATTGGAGACTTGACGTCGTTCTCTTCCATTTCACACAACCGCAGTTGAGAATTTTGGCAAGTGAGGAAAATTGGGTGTTGACAGCCAAACTTGCTCTACTGGACCTTTAACAAGTATTTGATGGAGAAGCTCATTCCTGCAGTTAATAAGCTACAAGATGTATTTGGACAGCTGGGACTTGACTCACCTGTTGACTTGCCCCAAATAATGGTGGTTGGAAGCCAGAGCTCTGGAAAGTCTTCTGTGCTGGAAGCTTTTGTAGGAAGAGACTTTTTGCCTAGGGGTTCTGGTATTGTGACAAGGAGGCCAACTATTGTTCAAATGATACAAACAAAACCTGACAAGCTAAAGGGGGAACAGGAAGAAGTGGATAAAACGGTCGAGAAAAAGGGAAAACAGCAAGAAGACGACACTGAAAAGGACACCGTAAGTTTTGCTTTGTTCTAAGAATTCGTTTATTGTACTCACATTGTGCTTAGAAATATGGTGACGAATGGGTAGAGTTTTTACATATTCCTAACAAGCGTTTTTTCGATTTTGAACAAGTCCGACAAGAAATAGAAGCAGAAACTGACCGGACAACAGGAAAGAACAAAGGAATTTCCCCAAAACCAATCAACTTGAAAGTTTATTCCCCCAATGTCGTTGACCTTACAGTGGTGGACCTTCCCGGTTTAACAAAGGTTTTTTATTTTTGGTTCTTGTGACTTACCATACTAAAAAGTAGTATGATAGGTTCCCGTGGGAGATCAACCTGATGATATTGAAAAGCTTATTCGTGCTATGATTATGTCATATATTGAAAGGCCCAATGCTATTATCCTAGCAGTTCACCCTGCGAATGCTGACTTGGCCACTTCAGATGCGTTACAAATGGCAAAGGTTTGAGTTGTTATCAAGGCCTAATGTTTTTCTTGTGCTTAATAATACTACTTTTTAGAGTGTGGATCCTGAGGGCGACCGTACTATTGGTGTTATTACAAAACTTGACTTGATGGACAAAGGAACCGATGCGTTAGAGTGGTTGCAAGGAAAAGTTTACAAATTGAAGAGAGGATATGTCGGTGTTGTGAACCGATCACAAGCAGATATCAATTCGCACAAATCAATCCAGGAGGTAAGCTGAAAGTAGTTGTCTTTTTATTCGGTTTGAATTCTAAACGTTTTTTTTGAATATAGGCGAGAGAGGCAGAGAAGCGGTTCTTTAAAGAACATCCAGTTTATAAGAGTTTTGCAGACCAAATGGGTTCTGAATATTTAGCAAACAAACTTTCAGGAATGTTGATGGAACATATACGCAAGTGTCTTCCGGATTTGCGTACCAAAATCAACTCACAGTTAAAAGAGAAACAGAAAGAGTTGTTCAAATTAGGTATTGAATAAGGTTTCATAGTGACTTTATTTTGAATATTCTTCAACTTTTTAGGTTCTGCCCTTGGGGATAATGAAGATATTGGGGCGGCACTACTTAGCATCATCAATCATTATGCAATGGAATTTAATCAAGCTTTAGAAGGAAAGGCACATGAAGTGATTTCTGCAACTGAACTCTATGGCGGTGCTAGGTTAGTTTTATTCAAAACTTTTTACCAGAAAACTCACTGCTTTTGAAAGAATCAATTATATATTTCATGATATTTACGCTAAAGAACTGGACAAAATGGATCCCTTTGAAGACTTGACTTTGGATGACATGAGAACAGCTATCCGCAATGCAACGGTTGGTATTTGTTTGGAGATACTGAAGAGACATTTTGCTTACTTTCCTTGAAGGGTCACCGTTCGTCATTGTTCATTCCAGAATACGGCTTTGATTTGCTTATCAAGAAACAAATAGAAAAGTTCAATTTACCTGCTCAGACTTGTGTAGACTTGGTATATAATGAATTGCAAAGACTAGCAGTTGCTTTAGATCATGACGACTTGGCAAGATTCGAACGCTTGGAATCACGTTTGGGTGAAGTAACAGGAGAATTGCTGAGACGTCTTAAAGAGCCAACTTCTCAAGTGGTTTGTGTTGTTATTAGAATTGCTTGAGTGACGAACTGACCAGAGCTCGCAATAGGTTGCTGATTTAGTGGATATGGAGATTTCGTATATCAATACTCGTCATCCAGATTTTATTGGAGGCAATCGAGCCATGACTAAACTTTTTCGTTCCATGCAAGCAGCAGAAGAGCGACAACGTGCCGCAGCAGCTGCAGCTCAAGGTCAACCTCAAAACATGCCACAAGGAGGTGGATATCCTCCCAATTCTGCACAACAGTCTCCTCCACAAGGATCTCCCACTGGACCTGGAGGAAGAGGTCTTCCACCACCCAATCAACAACAGCAACAGCAGCAACCATCGACAACCGGTCGTACTTCCTTTCAGGGACCGCGTCCACAACAAAATGCTGTTGGTGGTGGTCCTCAACCAGCACAACCTCCTCAACAACAATCACAGTCAGCTAATCAACCTTACAACTATTATAATGGACAACCCAATAGCAATGCAACCGAAGAAAATGCTATGGATGAACAAGACAGGAAGCTTGAAGATGGAGCTGATGATATTAGCTTGTATAATGTTCCAGAGCATATAAAGGTAAGAAGGATGTTGTGTTTTTGAGTATTATTGATTGAACTGTACAATAGGCTGGAAATGGTCGTCCATTGAATGAAAGAGAACACATGGAAATTGAAATGATACGGACGTTGTTACAAAGTTATTTTGACGTGGTCCGAAAGAATTTACAAGATTATGTGCCCAAAGCTATTATGAAATTCTTGGTTCTCAAGGTGAGTTTGATGATCATGATTGCATCAGGTTAATTGCTAATTATTGTATGTCAAGTTTCGAGATGAGTTACATAGCGAATTGGTAACGAGCTTGTACAAGGAAGATAATCCAGAGGAACTTTTACAAGAGTCTTCGGAAACGACTGAGAAACGTAAAGAATTGAGGAAGATGATTACTATCCTCAAACGAGCTAGTCAAGTTATCAATGAAGTGAGAGAAGCAGAGAATGCCGAATCATGAACACATGATTAATTTCTGTAAAGTTTTGTGGTTTTATATAAACAAGAAAAATTCAATTTGCTGGTCAATGTTTCTTTTCCTTTTTGCTCAGAACTTCTTCTGGATTAACTTCACCATGTCTCAATACTGATAACGGTGCTGGTTCGTCTGCACGTTTTGTATGTAAAAGGTTGGCTTTCAAGTGATTGACATCTCGATGATTTGCTTCATCTGCCCTTACTGCCAACACTACATCTCTTAAACGTGCATTACTGTCCAACTGCCAATAATCGATAGCAATCTGTGGAGCCTATTATTCCATATGTCAGTTTTTCCATGGCAAATGCATTGACAGATTACGAACTGGAATATTGGCATGCAATCCACTATCAATTCCCTTCAGATATTCGGTATAGGATATGATTGCTTCTTCTTCCAAATAACCAACAATACGATGAGCAGTTTTCGGAGACCTAATTCATTCGATAACTCAGAACGGAAATCTCATAAAGCAAGAAAGATGACTTACAGTATGTAAATCATGGTATAAAAGGCAAAGAAGCCTCCTTGTGTAATAAGCACCAACAAACGCTCCAAATAATTTGGCTTTGCAATGGACATAAATGTCACTAGATGCATTCTTTCGTTCTCCGCTTCATCTAAAAGTACTCGAATCCAACCACCTGAAGGTGCGAATCTTCTAAGGCATCGAAAGTGTGTCAGCATACCTCCTACCATTCCAGGAACAGCTGCTACAGTTTCTAATACTACAGCTCGATGTCCATATCTCTTTTGGAAAAAAGCATCGGCAAAAAATCTCAAAAATTTCACTATCCCTAAAGCAACTCTATCTCTAAAGTCCAAAGGAGTATGATGCCTCTGAAGATCTATGCTGAGATTGGGTTTGTAGGTATGTTCTGGAAGAAAACTTCTCCACTAGTAATAGCCAAGTTTCAAGATATGTGGAAACTAAGTCGAGTTCTTACCTTCCAAGGATACTTTGGGTCCCTTTTGTCCAATTTTTCTGCAACAGGCTGATATGGTGTTATGGGCTCCTCAACTTTGGACTGTTGTTGTGACTTCTGTTCCGCATATGAACGAGTCCAAAGTGGATAGGAAGCCCTCCATACATCTTTGATGTCCTTCTGGATATTTGACCATTGCAACGGAGTATATTGTCTATAGTACTTTACTGCAGAATAATTTGCAGTTCGTGATAAATAATTTCTTCCAAACGGTGCAATACGTTTCACTAGTTGACGAAACATGCTGTGATTCAAAGTGGATACTAAACCACAGAAATTTTTCAAAGAATTATTTGAAGAGATTTTGTGTAAGTTGTTGCATCAAATGCTTACTGCACATTGGCACTGGATGAGTAAGCTATAGTAAAGCAAGTGTTGAAAGGGGTTAAGAATCTGTTATTCTCATTTTACTTTTGAACAAGGGTTACTCTCTTTTCTGTCCATTTTTTTGTAGAGTATATATCCTTACACTTAAGCAGCTCCTAATCAAAGCAACTATAACAATATGGCTCTGTCAGAAACAAAACTAAGTGGAAGCTTTTGCTTTTTTGTTGTTGGTTTAGGCTGTGGTAGCAACTCATGGCCCTGAATTTTCTGAGAAATACGTGATAATTTGGGAAAGCAATTAGGTGCAAGCTATTGTCGAATGACAAATTTTGTAAGCAAGAAGACTAGATTACTTTTGTTATTTGCTAGAGGATAATTTCATTTGATTGTATTCAACCCTTGCGAAGGATTTGAGCTGCTCTGTTATTCAAATTCTGTTCTGTTCGATGGAGCTCACCTGGCAGACGCCTTTACAAGAGAATGTATGGAAGGGTGTTGGATACATTTAGCAAAACCGAGAGACTAGATTCATGTGTCTTGTCTACCGTTTGATTGTGTAGTGCTCAAATAACTTTTGAAAGACTGCGGTATGTGTGTGTGGCTGTAAAGAGAAATGGAAGTGAATATTACCTCCTCCCAAAGGAATGCGACCAAGTTGTTTCAGAATACACCGAATGTTACAATACAAACTTGGAAATGTAAAAATTGCAAAGTTAAAAACAAAGTTGTTTGGTATCATTGAAACTTGGCTCCAAATACGGACAAGTCTTCTCACAAAACATTTAATGACTTGATTTCTCTTGAGTTGTTTTCAGGTATGCTGCTTCATCCATCAACTGATCCAGTTCTTTAGGATTTTGAATCTGTGTTGAAAAGGTTGAACAATGTATTAGAAATGACCCAACAACATATCTATTACGTACCTTGAGTTTTATTAACCAGCCTTCACCTAAGCTATCTTTGTTAATCAAAGAAGGATCCTCTTGTAACTTGCTATTGATATCCAAGACCTGTCCAGATACGGGAGAGTATACATCACTCGCTGCCTAATTCGTGAAAGGATATCAAGTAGATAGAACTCTTCCTCTAGTTCCTTACCTTGACAGACTCTACAGCACCAAAAGTTGACTTGGCTTCCAAATCAAGACCTTTTTCAGGTAAATCAACATAGACTACCTCACCCAACTCTTCTGCTGCGTGCTTTGAAATACCAACAGTCCCAACATCGTCTTCCACTTTGATCCACTCGTGAGTTGCTGCGTATTTGCGAACATCTGTGCCTTTACAAACTTGAAAAAGATAATCTTGCACAAAGTAAAAAACTTACTAAAGTTTCTACACGGATTAAGTAGACGAGAAGAGTGTCTTAGTGTCCAGCCTTTGGAACACAACGTATATCGTAGCATACTCTAGAAAAAAATTCGGTCAACATGGCATCGATGAATACACAATAAGCCAATCTCTTTGGATAACCAATCGTAAATAAGAAATACAACAAGTCTACTTACCAAACTACTTCCCCAAAACAAAGACATGAACTGAATTTTCTCCACAAAATAAATTCTCTTTGTATATTATCATACGATTAGGATGGACTCGAAAGAGTTGGATGAGTTGGTATCTACAGCAGTATCTTATTTATCAGTCCACGGCTCAGTTATGAACGACACCAAAGAAAATGACTCTAAACTGGTCCATGCGCCTTTTGCGTTATATCCTTCGGCTGTTCCCAAAGATTGCTTTGAACTAGCCTGGAAGTTGGCTCCTCTGTTCAATTTATTGGCTTTTCGGATGTCCAACTGTCCTGAATATTTACTGAAGTGAGAAGAGTTCGGTATTTTATGTAGATCACTCATTGATTGTGTCAAGACATTTAGAATCTCTAACAACTATTGACGAATTCAGTGGCAAACTCATACAGCTTTACAAGGAAACGATTCAGGAACGTGGAAGACAAAGGCAACCCTATCAGTTGGGTATCTTGCGTTCTGACTACTTCATTGATGTTGTACAAGGAAAGTCAACTCTGAAACAAATAGAGTTGAATACCATCGCTTCCTCATTTGCGGCACTAGGACAAAGGGTAGCAGAGTGGCATCAAGTAGCTCGTTCATTATTCGACAAGGCGCAAACAATTAATGGAGATCTACCTCCTATTAAAAACGTCGAAAGTTTTGTTCAAGCTATGAAGGAAGCGCATTCTTTGTATAATGATTCTGAAAGTAGGATTTTATTTGTAGTGCAACCTAATGAGCGGAACAAGTATGATCAAGAAATGATACGATGGGAACTTTGGAAGCAGTTCGGTATCCAAAGTTTGAGAAGAACTTTGAAGGAAATAGAAGAACAAGTTGATCGCTCGAGGCTTCCTGAGAAACTCATACTGGTTTCTTGCAACAACGAGAGAATTCCTATTTCAGTTGTATATTTCCGAGCAGGATACTCACCAGATGATTATCCATCGGAGCGAGAATGGAATGCCAGAAAAATCATTGAATGGAGTGATTCTATAAAATGTCCTTCCTTAGGTTTGCATTTGGTTGGAATGAAGAAGATACAACAAGTAATAAGTGAACCTGGAGAACTGGAACTATTTTTTCAAGACAGGCCTGAAGAAGCAGCGCTTATTCGGTCTTGCTTTGCGGAACAATATAGTTTGGAACCTTCTGTTCAACATTTTGGAATAGAATTGGCACAAGCGCATCCCTATGACTATGTGTTAAAGCCCCAAAGAGAAGGAGGTGGTAACAATTTATATGGAAATAGAATGCTCCAACTCATTCATCGAGCTTCCAAAGAAGAACTGAGTGCCTATATTTTGATGAAATTGTTAAGACCGAAAGAATATCCCAACTACTTAGTTCGAAATGGAGTTGCCTTATTTGGAAATTGTATTAGTGAATTGGGTATATTTGGAGTTTTTCTTTCTTCGGGCGATGAATTGCTTTTCAATCAACCGATGGGACATTTGTTGAGAACCAAATGGACTCAACAAGAAGATGGTGGTGTTGCTGCTGGAAATGCCTTTTTAGATAGTCCACTTTTAACTAGATAATATGACTTGTTTCTTATGCCCTTTTGTAAGGAGAACAAGTTGCTTTACCATTCTGCTTCCTCGACAACTTGGAGTAGCAAAAAGGAACTTGGTTCCTCAGCGTTACTTTGGTGAGCGAACTCTCACCTGCGTTGTTCGTCCCAAGTACCCCACTAGTCATCGAGTTTATACTTTGTCTTTTTACAGACATAAAAGTGAAAGTGTTGAACCAAGTTTGACTACTTTTCCTAATCCTATTATACTTCAGAACGGTGACAAAACCATACACTTGTTAGGCACAGCTCATGTTTCGGAAACAAGTGCCGACGAAGTACGCAAACTCATAAAAAGAGTACGACCACAACAGGTACGTAGCAGAAAGAACTGAAACACAGTCAATAATAGAGAAAGCCACCTCTAGGTGGTTGTAGAACTAGACGCTGACAGAGCCAGGAAATTGAGAGAGTCTCCTTCAGAAGAAAGAAGCTTTCCTGAAATTTTCAAAATGTTTCTGGAAAAGGAAGTTCCAGTTTCTGCCAGACTTTTCGAACTTTCCATTCGTACGACATATTCTTTGTTGCGAAGAGCAGGTTTCGTTCCAGGGTTGGAGTTTTTAGCTGCAGTTGATGAAGCTCAAAGAATTCAAGCCCAAGTTGTATATGGAGACAGGCACTTCAAAGACACTGTAAAAAGAGTTGGAAAGGGGTTGGAAGGAAAACCCCTTTCTTTAATAAGACAACTTTTTCACGTCGATGCTTCAGAAGTAGAGCATATTTTTAGGGATTCTGGTGGTTTGCAAGGTTCAGTCGAGAAACTTTTGGACAGAAGAAATGTACAGCTGTTAGTTCAGTTCATGAGAAGAGCAGTACCACCACTAGCTCACGTATTGTTAGACGAAAGGGACTTGTATCTTTTAAGGGCACTCAAGTCGCAACCTGGTCCTCAAGTGGTTGGCGTAGTAAGTTAAATATTGTTCTCCAAAGTTGCATATGTTGAATAACTCTTTTTTATTGCAAGGTTGGTATGGTGCGTATTGTAGTTTTGTAAAAAAAATAAGTTTGAAATTTACTTGAGCTAGGCTCATCTAGAAGGCATCGAAAGTAACTGGCACCTGGACTTGGAAACTATCCAAAGAAAAATTGATGAAATAGAAAAATAACCGATATCTGTTGGTTCTTGACTATACAGTATTGACAATTGTAGAATAGTGCTATCAAACGAGGAATATTATCGACTGCCAAAACTTTAACAAGCTTATCCGTTTTCTTCTATTGCCTATACATCAGAAGATTGCATATTTCCTGTTGGCACGACAACGTAAGTACAAATACTTTTTGCTCTCCTCTGCTTCTTGCATCCATTCATCGTACAAGATCTTGGCAAGTCCTTCACTCTGATGAAGGTCAATTATCTCTCTAGCGAGGCGTTGGGTTGTTGACTCTTCCAACCTGTTCCTAGCAGCTTCCCTACGCAACTTTAAGTGACTTTCAACAAACTCATATTGTTTTAATAGTACCAAATAAAATCTGCCGCTTTTGTCCACTGTTGTGTTTGAGTCAACGTAGCAGGTACTGGTATAAACTTCTTTTTGACTTTGAAGTTTTTGGTTCCAATAGGGGGTGTGATTTTCAAAAATGCTTCGTGAACGAATTTCAAAGGACTATGCATACAAGTCAACATCTCAACTCTATTCTACAACGTGCAAGCAAACTCACTTCTCTACCTGGGCTTCACTTTTGAGAAATTCTAAACAATCGTCCACTATTTTGCGAGTTTCCTTTCTGCTTGCTACCAACTCTCCATTTATCCTCATCATAGACTTTGATATTTTACTTAAAATAGGGTCCGTCGCAGCTAGGGTGGAAGCAACAGGCATGGCAAATAACGGTATTTATTCTTCTAATGAAGTTGTTTCCCCAACAGACAAAATGCTCGAGCTTCCGTTATCATTACTTGTACCAATTTTCCTCTTTGACTTTCAATATTTCCTTGAAAATAAACAACCTTATTTGTACGAGTTCTTCCAGTTACTTGACCAGGAAACTTCTCACTTTCTTTTTCAACCAAAACCTCTTCTATTCGCCCAAGGTATCTTTGGCTACGCAAATACGCATCTAGTTCATTTCTACGATTAATACGTCTTAAACGGTCCAATTTGATGGACTCTTCTATTTGATCTTCTCTCTTTGCTGCAGATGTATTCGGTCGAGGAGAATAAGCAGCAGTATGTACTTGATCAAATTTTACTCTTTCCATAAGACGCAGCGTATCTTCAAACTGCTCTTCCGTCTCCCCCGGAAATCCTACTATGGCATCTGCTGTGATACTGGCATCAGGTATATACTTGTAGTTAATTAGATATAATACGGTTATTCAATATAGTAAAGCATACCTTGCGAATATTCTCCACTATTTGTAAATATCTCTCTGCTGTATATCCACGGGCCATGTTCTTCAACACTTGATTGTTTCCACTCTGAAATGGAATATGAAAATTTTCACACACTTTTTTCAATTCCGCACAGGCTTTGATAAGTCTTTCCGTGAAATAACGAGGATGTGATGTCGTGAATCTGAATCGTTCGATACCCTCCACATCGTGAATATAGTACAACAAGTTTGTAAAATTCTCTCGAGGACGCCAGTCTCTTCCGTAAGCATCAATATTCTGACCTAAGAGAACAACCTCTTTGTAACCCAATGATGCAAGATGACGAATTTCTTCCTTTATAGCTTCCTTCGAACGGCTTTGTTCTCTTCCACGAACAAAGGGAACTACACAATAAGTACAATTTTCATTACAGCCGTAGATAATATTAACCCAGGCAGTAACGGAACTTTCTCTATGAGGTTGGAACAAGTCTTCCATAATATGCGTAGGCTCTGTAGCCACCAACTGATACCCATTCCATACACTCACTAATAAATCACCAAGTCGGTTAGCATACTGTGGACCAACGACTAAATCTACCTCTGGTAGCCTGCGGATAAGTTTTTCTCCCTCTTGTTGAGCAACACAGCCCGCTACAATAATTGTCATTCGGGGATTCGATCTCTTTTTCTTGATAAACGAGCCCAGATGAGAGTATAGCTTCTGTTCAGCGTGTTCACGAATAGAACATGTGTTAATCAAGTACACATCCGCATTTATAGGATCCCAACGTAAACCCAATCCTCTCAATTCACTTTCCATTCTTTCAGAGTCAGCCTTGTTCATTTGACAGCCCAAAGTCTCAATATAATATGTTCTTGCTATTCCTTGTACCTCGCCGGCTTTTCCAAACCTTTCACGCAGAAAGGATACCTGCAAACTGTACTGAATGTCTTCAACTCTATAAACAAGCCAGCCGGTAGTAGTGCGCATTTTATGAACGGTGCGCGGAGGTTGTACAAAGAATTGCTCTACAACTGTTCTATCTTTCACAGCCAACAAAGTAGTTGGGTTCTCTTCGTATGGCAAAAAAATCCAACCCAAGTCACCTCCTTTATCTTTCGAACTGTGGTCCTTTGAAATAAGTCTCGCCAAGTCTTCCATTGAGGTTCCTTTCTTTATCTCGTTCAAACAGTAGTCAGCCATTTGCTCCGTCTCAACCAATATTTGACGTATGCGTACTGCTACTTTCTTTTCAGTTCCTTGGATAGGTACTTTCTGATTTTCAGGTTGTGCCAAAACTCCCATCGTGACCTTTATCCTTTTCAACAAGGGTGTGTTTTGCTTCGAACAAAAGGCTTCTCTGCATCGTCTTCCGATACTCGCTTTTTTGCAAGCATACAAGTAATTCTTCCAGGTTATTTGTGTGATAAAACCTTTGGTTGACCTGTTGAAGTCGTAAGATTTATCCATTCGCATCCTGAATAGACCGCCAAGGAATGGCGCCAATTCCTGGCGGAAAAATGAAGTGACCTCGTTCGTCTTTGGTTTCTCGATGAAAAGGTGACGTGGAATGAATAGAATCGAATATGATCGGTTCCTTTCGTTCAAGAGACACATTTGGACTAGGCACTAACGATGAATTGGAGCGGGTTCTCGATAAAATACTATTAGAACGACTCTTATTTGTCATAAATGTTCGTTTCAATGCTTTGCCAAGACCATTCAAAGAAGACAGCATGGAATTGTGTCTTACTCTATCTTCCGATAGGATCCGTTTGATTTCCTTACTTGCCCTTTTCTGCCCTCGAACGGCGTCTTCCTCAACTAATGAAACTCTTGGAGTAGAAGAAAGTCTTGAAAACACTTCTGGCAATGATAACCTTTGTGAAGGCATGAATGTGTTGGAAGATGACGACCTTTGAAGAACTGAATTTCTGTGAACAGAACGGTCAATCAGTTGAAGAGTGAATGGAGGCTTCACTTGTTTCGAAAGAAAGTATTCTTTAGCAGCTCTGGAAAGAAATGGATGTTGCCATAATTCTTCAACATCTCCTTCACCACTTCCTAATCGTTCCAAATGATTGGGATTGAGGAGACAACAAATAAAGTCTACAAGATCCTTGCTATAACAGCTCGGGAAGTCTTTCATGTCAATGTGAAAATTTAAAATAGCGTGCCTTAAAGTAGCTTCACAGTTTCCCCAAAAGTCATTCTCTTCAATGAGATATTCATAAGGTGCTCTACCAAGACACGCACAATATAACAATATACCAAGCGCCCACCAATCAGTTGATAAATTGTGCCCTTTCCCGCTCAAAGTCTCCGGAGCAACATAAAATATCAAGTCCCTGACATTGCCTTGGGCTTGATCGTCACTATTCTTTGCAGCTATTGAGATTAATCTTCGATATGTTTCTGGATTCGAAGGAAGAACAGCTTTCAAGCCTCTTAGTCGTCCACAAACTCCAAAATTCGTCAAGTGTATGTGACCATGTTCATCCAATAAGATATTTTCCAACTTCAAATCTCTACATACATAACCAAATTGATGAAGACGTCCCAAAGCTAGAGATATTTCTGCAGCATAGAATAATATTTCCTTCTCCGTTAAGAGTCTACGCTGTTGCCTCAACAAAGCAAACAAGTTACCACCAGATAAGTACTCCAGAACGAGTGAAGATCCTACTTTTGGTGACCACTGGTCAAAATTCTGAACTAGAAAAGGGTGTGGGTTGCAAGTCGTCAGAACTCGCTTTTCAAACTCCACATGATTTTCTTGGTTTACGTCAATGCTGAGGAACTCAGGAACCAACTTGAGCACATAGAATTGACCAGTGTCCATCTTTTTTAATAACATTACCGAAGAATATGTTCCTTCACTTAGTAGTCTCACAGTTTGAAAACCAGGAACAAGTTGTAAAGTAGAACTACTTTTATTCATCACTCCAAATTTCCATTTGGATTGTTTGTGATGATGAGTAGCGCTGCTTCTTCAACGATATGGAATGCCGAAAACAGTTATAAAGAGTTAGGTGGCAACTTACACAAGTCTCTCGAGTATTCATGGTCCAACGACTTTTATGTAAGGCTAAAGACTCTTCAAAGACAGTTGGAATTTTTGGAAATTCAGGAAGAATATATCAAGGACGAAATGAAGAACCTTAAACGGGAATATCAACAAGCTCAAGAAGAAGTAAAGCGCATTCAGTCTGTTCCGTTGGTTATTGGGCAGTTTTTGGAGATGATTGATGCTAACACAGCTATTGTTGGTTCCACTGCTGGTTCGAACTACTACGTGAGAGTGTTGAGTACTGTAAATAGGGAACAGCTGAAACCCAACAGTTCAGTAGCGTTGCATAGGCACTCGAATTCGTTGGTAGATGTTTTACCTCCCGAGTCGGATTCAACTATTGCAATGTTGCAGGCTGGAGAGAAGCCAGACGTTTCTTATTCAGATATTGGAGGACTTGACATACAAAAACAGGAAATTAGAGAGGCAGTTGAGTTGCCGTTAACAGATCCAGATCTTTACAAACAAATTGGCATTGATCCACCTAGAGGTGTGCTGCTATATGGTCCTCCTGGAACTGGAAAAACTATGTTGGCTAAAGCAGTTGCACATCATACAACTGCTTCTTTCATTCGAGTAGTTGGCTCCGAGTTTGTTCAAAAGTATCTTGGTGAGGGTCCAAGAATGGTAAGTGAGAATATCTCGATATTATACGATATCTTGTGATGTGTTTGTTTAGGTTCGCGATGTATTTCGGTTGGCTCGAGAAAACTCACCTTGTATTGTATTTATTGATGAAATCGATGCTATTGCTACTAAGAGATTCGATGCACAAACTGGAGCCGACCGTGAAGTTCAGAGAATTTTGATGGAGTTGTTGAATCAAATGGATGGCTTTGATCAATCTACCAATATCAAAGTTATTATGTGTACAAATCGCCACGATACTTTGGATCCAGCATTACTGAGGCCTGGTCGATTGGATAGGAAAATAGAATTTCCTTTACCAGACAGAAGACAGAAACGATTGATATTTCAAGTTGTTACCGGAAAGATGAATTTGAGTGAGGAAGTTGATTTAGAAGACTATGTTTCTAGACCGGATAAAATTTCAGGTGCAGATATTGCAGCTATTTGTCAGGAAGCCGGAATGCAAGCCGTAAGGAAGAATCGTTATGTTATACTTCCAAAAGATTTTGAAAAGGCTTATAAAATTGTTGTTCGTAAGGATGAGCAGGAGTTTGCTTTTTACAAATAATATTGGAAATAAAGGTGCTTTCCTGTTTTGTCTATTTCTTGTGTTGATGCGGTTGTTGTATATTTCCATTTTCTGAAAGGAGACTCATGAATAGAATGTCATTACAGTGTTTCTAAGTGAAGTCAGAATAAAAATATCTCAAGTGCAGGTTCAAATCTAAATAGATACTAACATAGGTTGAAAATATAGAAAAAGTTCCTTTGAGTAAAAATATTTATAATGACAACTTTTCCCTAAGAAAGCCATGTAGAGAGATAAAGAAAAACGTGTTAAGAAAACTATCAGCAAAGAATATGCTATTCACGATGACTTTATGGATTCTTTCAATCCCAACGTAAGCCCATCAATCACATCTTCTCCAAAACGGAATATGCGATAAATTTGAGAAACTGGGAGCTGAAGTACTTCTTTTCATATTGCTGTGTATAGGAACCACTTTGTTCTCGTCGTGATATAAAAATTGGAGTGGATGAAACGACGAAGAAACTTGTCTCGATCCATAACTTTCCATAACTTGACCATTGGTTACAACTTGAACCTGCAACATTTCCATTTGTTTCCTTTCATTCCTGTCGGAAGTTTGTTTACTGCAATGTATTTCAGTTAAGACATCCTCAAGACTGCGTAAGGTGGAATGACTACTCAAACCAGCCAAACAAAACTTCAAATGAATATTTGAAGAAGCTTGGCAAAACACAAGTTCAACGTGTTGTGATTCCAAATGCTCCTTTACTGAACGCACAAGTCTCAATGCCGAGGAATCGATGGTACTCATTCCGCCAATGTCGATCAGAATCATATCTATACACCGTACTCGTCTTTCCTGTATAAAGGACAAAACCATGGTTAGAATACTCATAACTGAGAAGTATAAAATGGACATATAATCCTATACCTTGTCTAACAATCGAAATATTTTGGATTGGAACGACCCTGCATTTCCAAAATAGAGATTTTCCGATATACGTAGGCACAAAATGGAAGGCTCCACACAAGTCTCGTTCAAAGAAAGATTTGTGCTACTCACTAAATCGTTCATGACTTTTCTTTGTGTCACACTTTTAGGCAAAATCTGAATTTTGGGCCTTTTATACAAGATAAATCAGTAGGAACAACTATAGCATGTTTCAGAATAATACCTGTATGTGGCATACAACATCATCATTAGAGAAACTGCAACTGAAGACAACAAGCCGTACAAGGAACCAGACCCCAAAGTGGAAACAAAAGCAATCAAAAGAACAATGAGATCAAGTCGATCTACTCTCCAGAGATATACAGCTTCCTGATAGTCCACAAGGTTGCTTACTGCCATAATCACAATACATGAAAGCACACATTTAGGAAGATGCGTAAATAGCGGCATGAGAACCAAAATAGACAAAAGAATAATGAGAGAAGCAACAATACTAGCCAGTTGCGTATTTGCTCCAGTATGTGCATTCACGGCTGAGCGAGAAAAACTACCCGCTATTAGATTCCAACATTAAAAAAGTCAAAGAAAAATAACCAAAAATATGCCGCACCCATTACATATGAATGAAAAATCGAACCAATAATATTTGAAGTTCCAAGAGCCACGAGTTCTTGGTTAGCATGAATACGATATCGATAGCGCAAAGCCAATGCTGATGCAATAGACATACTATAACAAACAAAAGAGTTCAGTCACTGAAAACGGTTGTAACTATTTTGCCACACCTTTCTGCAATAACTAGGGCAACCATTGCAAAGGTTGGACCTATGTAAGAAGACAAAGCCAAATTCGACAACTTGGGAAGAGCTGGAGCAGGAATACCAGAAGGAATATGTCCAACTTCTTCTATTCCAAACTTTACAGACAAGTTAAGAAAGTAATTCAAAGAAATGGAAAGAATAGATGCAAACAATGGAGCTATCGAGCCAATCAAGGTTTGAGGTATCCACTCAGGTAAATGTAACCATTGATGCAATGGTAAATGACGAAGGCCAAACATAATAAGGAGACAGGAAAGTGAAAACAACAAAGTAGCAACGTTTGTCTGAGAGATGTTTCTAAATGTTTCATACACAAGTTTCCACTAAGGACATGATAATCAATAAGCAAGTACACAAAAGTAACACCAACACATACTGCAAATTCACTGGACTCAATTTCATATCCAAAGCAAGTAGATATTTGAGTCAGTGCAATAGTAATTGCTGCTGCACTGGTAAAACCACTAATGACTGGGTGACTGACAAAATGGATGATAAAACCCAACCGCAAAAGACCCAATCCTAACAAAATGAAACCTACAAGGAAAGTTACTGCGTTGGCTACAAAAACCTTTTCCACCGTAGTTGATCCACTAGGAAAGGAATTGGCTAGCAATAAAGAGACCAAAGCTACAGGACCAACTGACAGATGTTTCGAAGTTCCAAACAAACTATATATTATCATTGGCATAGTGCAATAAAGACCATAAATAGGTGGCAACCCTGCAACTACAGCATAACTCATTCCTTGACTGATACACTCCGCAGTCAGAAGATATTCGTCATACCCACTGATACTTACGGCAAAAGTATTGTTCCAATAGTTAAACCAGCAATACAGTCCCCCAGCAAATAACTTTTTTTATACTTGACTATCCAGTTCAGCATAGGAACAACCCTACTTGAATAATGATACATCGTCTGTAAACCAAAGGGCATCTTATATAGAATTAGAAACGAGATCGTCTCATTTTCTAAGGAATAATAGACACAATTGCTCAATCTCATTTCAAACTCAAGTCATCTTTATTTCTTCTTTCCTTCCTTAAGTCTTACTTCCTCCAACAGATATCTAATTCCTTTCCCTTTATAAGCATCTGGAGGTCTGATCAAACGAACTTGTCCTGCAGCATGGCGCACTTGTTTCTCGTCTATGCCTACTACGCTCAATAGCGTCTGATTAAGGACATGATATTGAACGCCATCTTTTTCTTTTGGTAAGTATACAGGATGTGTAAAGCCTACGCGAAGTACAATTCTGTCTTCCTCTTCTTGGGCACGAAAACCTACTCCCACCAACTCTAACAGAACAGCATATCCATTATTTGCAACCTGCAGCCAAGATTTTGCTTTTGTAGGAAGATAATGGGAACCTGATGCAAGAAATTTGACAGTTTCACCCAACTTGCCAATGACAAGAGCTTTCGTCTTTTCTGCCTTGGAAGCAGGAACAAAGAAAAAACCACCATACGAACTTGAACTTGCCATGGTTGGTTAAAAGGATAATATCAACAAATATTCGCAAGTAAAAAGCACAGTAACACTTAATACATAAACAAATGGTGGTAACTCCCAAACAAATATTTTACAAATTTCTAAGCAATAAAACCCAAAACTTGAAAACTTAGCCCACTATTCCCTTAACACAAATGATGTGCAAAAAATATTCTCATAATGTTCATACCATTCGTCATTATTGAAACTTGGTCAGAAACAAAAGACGTTTTGTATGGGATCCAAACAAAAATAAATTCTTTTCGCGTTCAACTAATAGCCTGAGCAATCTATGAATGATTCATTCTACGAAGACTCAAGAGCAAAATCCTTCCACTCAAGGAACAGAATGGTTACTTTGTTTCTTTTGATATAAACTATGACGAATAATGTAGCGGTATACTGACTCAGGTACCATATATTTAACAGAACCTCCTTTCCTTAGAGTATCCCTGTAAATTATTTTAAGCCCTCAATTGTAATATACAGTGTTATGTTACTTACCTGACCATAGTAGAGCTGATTTGACACAAAGGAGCTTGATCTACAATAAAAACTTTGTCCTGATAGCCAGGAAGATATGCTTTGACCTGTTTATCGACTCGAGACTTGCTCAAATCTTCCATTCTGGGAATCACAAATAGAGACACTGTATCCAAAAGCCGTTCTACCTATTCAAAGCACTTTCATACGAAACAGAGAGCAAATATCAACCAGTCGTTATACTCACATGACCCTTTGGCCATATGTCAGGATTGAATAAACTGCGATACAAATCACTACCACATACAAAAGCCAGTTGAACTTGGACTCCATATAATCTATCAAGTTGTGAACGAAAGTGTTCCATTACTAGAAAAGTTGGCGAGTACTCCGAGCGACAACATTCCCAGTCGTCTACCATTAGCCAAGTAGAGTCCTCTACTGCAAGTCGACACATCTCTAAACGTTGTCTACTGGTAATGAGACCTTCCTTGCCATAAGAATCGTGAACGGGAGATAGATAGCCGCCCAATACTTGTAAGCCATTGTAGTGAGCGAAATTGTATGCAGATTCTAAGACAACTCTTAGTGATTGCTTAAAACAACTGAAGCAGAGTGTAGATACCCATCAAGATAAGGTGCGCAAGCGTTACTGGTGAAAAAGAACCACAGTTCACCAATACAACGCCATTTCCACTATTCTCTGCCAATTTACTGGTTGGAAAGGAACTCATAAACCTGGCAAGTGTGTCTTTCAATCTTAGAGTAGAAACAGTTACTAGTTGAAGCTTACAAATGTACAGACGATTAGTCTTCCTTGTAAACCCTCTCACATATCCATACATTTTCTTCATCAAAAGAACATATTCATTTATGTAGAAATGGTCGTCTGATTATTCAATTGGATGACTAACCCAATTTTGTAACAAGTTGATCTATCTTGGAAAACTGCCACTGCCAACGACTATTGTACAAAAATGGTCGAAGGTCATAACGATTATCTTCTGGAGAATAATTCTCGGCATGATACGAAGGAGTAAGAATTGTCATCTTATGTCGATTCATAGAATACATACGAAAGAAAAATTTAACCTGAAAAACATTCCTATCAGTTTTCATAATAATGAACGCGAAGCTTACTTTATCTGCAATTTGTGCATAACTTAAATGCTTCCATACTTGTGACAACTTGAGGAACATACTAACTGGCCCACAGCGACCCAATTTACGAAGACGACCATACCAAGTTAACTCTTCATAAGTCATTCCCATATCTGCTTCATCCGTTTGGGTATACGAAGCAGTAATAGGTTCAAGTTCCGCTGTAGGAGGCGCTTCAGTAATACTCTTCAGGGATGCATATCCCAATCCATTCTCCTCCAGAGGTTTTGCAGCAAAAGAAAGAAATGTTTTTAGATCAACTTTTGAAATACCACCTAAAGAATAGAAATAAAAATTATATGTGCCTGCAATACATACAATAACTTGCCAATAGGATTGATATCTGCACTGCTACAATCATATTTTGTCAAATAACCTCGAAGTCCTTCATCCACATTGGCACTTCCTAAAACCAATAAGGATCCTTTACGCCCTCGAATAAATGGCAACATTTGAGCAAAAAAATATGAAACCACCATTCGGATTCTTGCTTGAATATTTTGCAAGGCAAGATTTTCTGTTTCGCTTCCTCCATAAACTCTAAAACGAGGCATTTTGTCCTCTCCAAACACAAGACAAAAAAGCTTTACCTATTCCAACCATTTTTCATCAACATTTCCATATGAATATAGATTAACAAGCAAACCATTGCATCCACAACAATATCCACATTGATATCTAAATGATAGGAGCCAATGTCATTGGCAAGAACTTTGGATCTTTCTTTGGTATCTTTTGATGAATTTTTGGTGCCCATAAAACAAGTATGAAATATACGCGATGCCAATTCACGTGCATCTGTTGGTACATATTTCGAGTCATGTGACTCTCCACATACACGACGAATATCTTCTAAGACTCGAATATATCCCTTTTGCACTGCACGACACAATAGTTGGCACATACTTCCAACTATGGCTGCTGAAGCCGAAGAATCTGCTCCTCCACTTAGAGGCAGAAAGAAACCTGCTGCTCCACTTCTACGTAAATAATCCCACAACCAACAGGCTGGTCCCAGAGCAATCTCCTCCATGGGATGATGAATACGTACCTATCCATGTTTTCGAATAAATATTCGTATCATATGAAACAACTAATGACTCTAAAACAACATCCAATATATTCTTACCTGAATTGGAGGCGATGGAACAATGTTCAAACCGTTATCAGATGAGTTACAAATATAAAATCCAGGAATTGTAATTCTTGAAATGTCTTCCATTTCTGCTGCTTGAACGCCCCGTGAGGCAACAGCGACACGATGACTGGTCACTTCATCCAAATCTACAACACCAACTACAACTTCAACTTCAGTTTCTAGACAAAATTGCGACCCTTGAGCAACTATTTGACCATTGACACAAATACAAGCACAGCCATCAAAATATAATCTTCCTCCATCGCAACCAAGTTGATTTGCATACAAGTAAACACCGCCTCCTTTTGAAGTTGCTCCACGTATCAAATTTAAACGTTGATCAAGTTTACGAAGATGATGATGGGATCCTGAACCGTTTGCGAGTATCTCAACGCCATTTAGAAGATACTTAACATGTGGAGAGTCTACTGTAAATAATTCTTCACAAGTTTCCACAGCTAGACTAGTATCCTCAACTTCAATGATTGCTTCTCCAAAAGGGCAAGTTCTTTGACCCGTGATGTTCACTATGTCTTCAGGTAGCTTATATTTCTCCAAAACACTTCGTCTTTTCCAAGCGCGAAACCAACGAGACTCTCTATAGTTACCATCGTCGGCAAGAAAGAGCTTGGGTCTCAGAAGGATAATACGTCTATCATAAATAAGACAACGACAGTTATATGAAACACCCCGATGTAAAATAGGCAAGCCAACATCTACTAAAATACCCTCGGTTACTCGTGACTCTATCAACTCACCAATAACTTCCCAAGAGTGCTGAAAAGTGTCGGGCTCAAGAAAGTGATCTTCGCAACCGTAGCCCTAACTACAAAATCAGTGAACTGCAAAAAATTCTGTTATGAAACTTTTTATAACCGTTACTTCCAACTCTGGTCCAACACGATAACGGGCACCCTTCTCCTTCGCTTCCAAAATGGACTGCTGGATTCTGTTCAGGTTTCCTTGAAAGTCCATTGCCCACTACATATATAAGCATACTAAGATCATTTCCAACAAAATACAACTACCTGATTCAAGTTGCATGTTGCAATAACAGCAAGTCTCGTCATAATAATAACTGATTCTCCCAAAAATCAATTTTGAATTTTCTACACTCACTTTATCCGATACCCGTATACAGCGCACCTTAAAGCAAAGTATAAGAGCATAAAAGTAAAAACGACAAAAATTCGATATACCAGAGTCTCTTGTTTTCTTTAGTAACCCAATATCTAAATCATGTCCTCGGTTCCCAGCGTTGTCCATATCACTTGTTGAATTACTTGACTTGTTTACCTTCACTTTACTTGAGTTTATTTCTTCCACCTCATACTCCTTCCTAGGAATAACATCTCTGATGATCTTCTCTATCAAAGCTTCCGCATCTATTCGAGTGGCTTGAATATGCACGGGTATCTCTTCTTCCAGTTCCGATTCTAACTGTTCCGTATTCTCAGAAATGCTCTTTCCATTGGAATCCAAAAAGCCTTCTGTTTTACTTTCCAAGATGTAGAAAAAGTTCTTTTCAGCGGTTCTTGAATCCACGAGAGTTGACTCCAAGTCAACCCAATCCTTATCACTCTTCTTCACATATCTTTCTTCGCTATTAAAATTGCCTTGTATTTCAGGAACCGAAGAGCCATATGTGTCTGATAAAGATGACAAAGTAACTTTGACACTCTTCAAAGGTCTTTTAAAAGTAGGGTCACCAGAAGTTTGTCTCAAAGCTAGAGTCAAACTTAGTACAGCATTGGTGCGACTTTCCTGAAGCAAGAAATTTTTGCGTACAAGAGGCAGACCTGCATATTCTGCCAAATCAAGTTCTACTATTCCATGTCTTATGTGACCTAGGCCAGTGTTTTTCTCCTCACGAACTGATATTCTCAAGCTACATGAACGAAGCTCTTCACCTCGTTCTCCAGCAGCACCAAACTTAACTGTGAAGATGAATTTATCATTCCATATAACTGTGTTTCTCAGCACTTGAGCTCTCTTTGTAAAACCAAAGTGAGGATCAGCTACTTGAGGCAGCAACTATACCAGTGTCAATTAGTTACAAAGCAAGTAAAAGACAAATTAAAACCTTCCACTTTGCAAATATTGTTCCATGACTTAAAGGAAACTGTCTCAACTCTTCTAAGGATAAAGTAACTTGAAAGTCTCGGGTTTGTCGTCTGGTGGATAACATTACAAGTTTGAATAATCGTTTATTACAATTTCCACGAATTTTTGGGCACAATTGACTCTCTGTTCTTCTTTTCCGAAAACTTGGCAGAGGCTGCAATAGTGGGCTTCATGAACCTTGCTATACCAATACTTGGTTTTTTAGTTGTCTCTTTTTCGTGAGGTACTACAAATACAAGTTAGAAGCTTTTATGATGTTTTCAAAATGGTAAATACCTGTTGGATTGCCACTGGGTTGTGTTGCTTTTTTAGAAGACCACTTTCCTGTCTTGCTTTGTGGGTTGAAAAGTCTTCCAGTATCCATGTTATCTTCTTGTTTTTTCTTTTCTTTGGCAGCTGAACTCTGCGTGGGCTTGTAGAGACTTTTGCTAGATGAACGTCTGAGAATGGAAGGTTGGGACATTTGGTGTTCTGAACTGGCACTATCTGCTTTTGAAGATGCCATTCTTTGCTGTCCAGGACTAGCAGCATCACTTTCAGCTGGTGAAGTATTTCCTGAAGCCCTTTCTTCCGAACCTTTTACGATTCGGGAACTACTTCGTCTTTTTAGAGGACTAGGAGAACCAGTTTGACCAGATAAAAGAGTAGCAGAATTTTTTCGACTTATAGAAGCTCCTTTGGTATCTTTGAGGCCTGCTGTTACAGTTTGTTTTCTCGACTTTGTAAAATTCTTCTTTTTTGGTTCATTAGCCTCTTTTTGTGTGGAATATACTGTTTCGTCAAAGGAATTCGTTTCTTGCATATTGGTAAGCTGTAACTTTGGCAGTGTATGGCTATTAGAATCAATATTGTTCAATCCTTCTTCGTCACATGATGGGGACAGCTTTTTGTCCTCGGTTTCCTTTGTCGAGTTGTTGTCGGACTCTTGGTTCTGCGAGTGATTACTGCTATCAACTAAAGAATTTTTTTCAGAGGAAGATACCTGGATTGTTGATTCGGGACTTTCCTCGTCACTTAGTTGAGCTTGACTCGTTTTTGCGACATCTGAACCATCCTTCATTTGTGTTTCGTTGTCTGCAACTTCGTTTGTGTTTTGGAAATTTGAAGAAGAGGTTTCAAAAACATTTTCTGAGCTTTGCAAGTTTTCTTCAAGGTTTTCTTCTTTCAGTTCAGTTTGTTTATCCTCATTGAAGCTCTTTGGAACTTGTTCTAAAGACTCAATATCGTTAGTTGGAATTTCGGGCTCCACTTTTATCCCTTGAAAGAACATTGTTATATATATAGAGTTCTTCAGTAGCACAAATCGTTCTAAATACCTTCCATATTATGAAGTATGTCAGAGTTGGGGCCTTGGAGTACGTTTTGCACAAAGATGGAAATCAACTTGGCCAAATTTCAAATTGACGTGGCCATATGAGGATCCTTTGTTCCCTCCTCTTTCAGGCACTCCATTTTTCAATGCAGTCATTTCAAGACTCATTCATCATTTCCCATCTCACTCGATCCAAATGGAAGAGCCACGGATTTTCTTATACGCAAAGGAAAATATTGTTTGAACATTCAGGCGAATCCAATCTCAAAGGTAGAAAAAGAACCGATAATTGAAGCTTATTTGAGATAACTATGTCGAATGAAAGAGGGTGGCCACTTACGTTCTCTATACACAACTCTTTTATTTTGGCCAAAACATGCGTTGCTTGTAACAGAGCAAGTCGCGGCTACTCCACGATCGGCACCTTTTCTCCTTGGAGAAGAGGAAGGTATTCGCATTCTGTTTCTACAACTCTGGAACGAAATAGACAATACTTTAGAAGGAAACAAGTAATTTCCAAGAAACCTCGGTTTTTTCTTGTTACTGCTGCTTTTAGCATTACTCCGGTTCTTATACTGTTTTCTGGTGGGTTAGTTGCTTTTTTTCTGAGTGCTGCTTTAGGAGGAAACGATGTTGCCAACGCTATGGGAACTTCTGTTGGAACAGGAGCAGTCTCTGTAAAAACTGCGCTTGCCATTGGTGCAGTTATGGAGTTTGCTGGAGCAGTTCTACTTGGATCAAGAGTCACACAGACTATAGGTAGTGGAGTTATTTCCATAGGTCCCTTTGTAGGTTTAGGTGCGTCTTCAACTCTGAACTATATGTTGGGAATGTTCTGTGTTTTATTGGCAAGTACTCTGTGGCTCATACTCGCCACTATTTTGGGACTTCCGGTCTCTTCTACTCATTCCGTTGTTGGTGGTTTACTTGGTTTCGGTATTTCAGCCGGTTGGAAAATCAATATAACTCAAGTGTTACGAATTCTATCTAGTTGGCTTATAAGTCCAGTTTTTGGTGGTATCATAGCATTTTTTATGTATTATTCTCTCCGAAAGTTGATATTTAAACGATCATCGCCATTAGTCGTGTTGAAACGACTGTTGCCAATTTTGATAGGTTCCATTTTATTTATATTGAGTTTATTTCTATTGATGAAAAACGAAGGCAAGCAAGATTTTGGTAAATTGTTCACTGTTGCTATGGGTGTTTCTATGACTTCAGCAGGCTTAGTGGCAGCATTGATGCAAAATCTTGGTCTCTTAAACTCTCCAATGAACACAAAAGAAACTTTTCCTGTCTCGGAACGTAAAGGCACCAATGGACAAGAAGGAAGTGAAGTTGAATATATTTTTGGTCTTCTTCAGTTCACCACTGCCTGTTTTGTTGCCTTTTCACACGGCAGCAATGACGTCTCGAATGCTATCGGCCCTTTTGCTGCTATTTATTCATTGTGGAAGTGTTATCCTCTCATAGGAATGGCTTTACAATTCGAAGTGCCTCCTTGGATTCTTGTTATGGGAGGTTTGGGTCTTTCAGTTGGCTTGGTGTTATTTGGGCAATCTGTAATGGATACGGTAGGCCGAAAGATTACACATTTAGTTCCTAGCAAAGGCTTTTGTGTTGAGTTATCTACAGCAATGACAGTAATGTTGGCCAGTGAGTTTGGGCTCCCTATTAGTACCACGCATACACTCATTGGATGTATCGTTGCTGTTGGTTTGGCTAGTGGGAATAGAGAGATTGATGTTAAGGTACTTCGTAGCATAGTATTGAGCTGGTTTGTGACAGTCCCATTCACAGCATTGCTTAGTATGGCATCGTTCCTTCTTTTAAAGCATTGGTTACCCTGACATTTTCGTTTCACTCTTGGATTATTCAAACTTGTTGTGAATGGGAACACGAAAGAAAATGTTTTGCTTGTCATATGTGTCAGTTTTGACACTTCTTGTGTTGCTGATGCCATGGATCTATTTCCTACGATAACATTCAAATACACTCCTTCATTTCAACGGCTTTTTGTCCTTGTAGTAAACTGTGTTGATTTGCCAGAGATACATTTTAGATTTTTCCAAATACTAGCTTATTTAGATAAATAGCAACAACACTTCAATATCGACAGATGTCAATTGCCTCTATCTCCAGCTTACGATAGGGCACTTATCATTGGAAAGTACCCTATCAAACGATACAACACCCAACTGAAGATTTTGACTCTTGAAACTTAAAGGAGTTGGGAGCAAAAATTCCTCTATTCAAAATAAAAGAGCAAAATGAAAGACAAACTGCATGAAATCAAGTGAGGTT
This sequence comes from Galdieria partita, assembly GCA_025991245.1. NCBI lineage: Eukaryota > Rhodophyta > Bangiophyceae > Galdieriales > Galdieriaceae > Galdieria > Galdieria partita. Next base: position 222,895 of record BQMJ01000016.1, read on the forward strand.
GAAAGTTGTGAGTTCTTCAAAACTTTCAACCGGAGCCGTTCCCTGCCAACTGAAGTTGAGTTAGAAAAATTACAAAATAAAACATAGAACAGCAATAGTAAAATCGCATTGGGCTTTCATAAACTGCCTATTTGTCAGTTGCATAGCAGATCTGACGAATTTCTGGAGACGCCCTCATCATAGCACCCAAAATCTCCCAAATCTATTTATTAGTCTTGTTGAAAGCTTCTTTGTATTTCGTATCGCCTGGAATATATGTCGAGTTACACAACAAGCAGAGAACTTGTTCGAGTAAAATTTTTGAAGCCCTTTGCTGCTTATGTGGAAAGAAGTAATATGTCGAACAGTTTGAGCGAAAATCAAGTTCTCATCAAGACGAAATTTTCTGGTATCAGTACTGGAACAGAGTTACTATTCTATCGGGGTCTTGTTCCAGAATCATTGGAAACGGACGCGTTGTTTTCACGTAAACCCGTTAGTTATCCTATATCTTATGGCTATTCCTTAGTGGGAACAGTTGTGGAAGTAGGAAACCAAGTAGATCCTCATATAGTTCCGTTTGCTATTTAACTCTTGAAACTTTATCTCGCTAACATTTCCTTCTCAGTGGCTCGGTCGCCGTGTCTTTTGTTTTTCGCCACATCAGAGTTATGTCATTTGTCAAATTGATCAACTCCTTTGTATTCCAGATAATGTCGAGTTTGAAGATGCCATTTTCCTGCCTTGGATGGAGACAGCTATTTGCCTTGTGCATGATGGTGCTCCCTTACTAGGAGACCATGCAGTTATCTTTGGACAAGGTGTTGTTGGACTACTCTTGGCCGCTTTGCTTTGTTTTTTTCCTCTGGCTAGCTTGAGTGTTGTCGAAAATTCAACTAACCGAAAAGAAATTTCTCGTTCGTTTGTAAAGAATGCTCAGTTCTACTCTCCTGTAGAAGTTGAACAGAGCCACTTTTTACTTTGTGGAAACAATGAAGACCGGCAGAAAGCTGATATGGTGAGTTGAATTGTTTGATTCCTTAAGAATTGACACTTTGCAGACTTTTGAAGTTTCTGGTAATGCTGAAGCCTTGAACGAAGCTATTTTGTGTACTCGTTATGACGGTAGAGTGATAATTGGATCGTGGTTTGGTAAACAGCATATTTCTTTACCAGCAATTGGAAGTTATTTCCATAGAAGTCATCTGACCATTATCTCTTCACAAGTTAGTTTTATTCCACCTCATCTTTCGGGTCGATGGGACAAACAGCGAAGATTTGGAGTTGCCTGGGAACATATTAAGAAACTACAGCCATCTCAGCTGATCAGTAAAATTGTGAAAGTAGTAAGCAAAGTAAGAAGAAACAAGAACGTGTTGAATGACGAGCCTTTGTAGGATGAAGCCTGTAGAGTATATGAACAAATGGATGCAGATCCTAACAGTGTTGTTCAAATATTGTTTACATATGACTAGAAAGGATCTTATTGATTGCTTTTATTTGTTAAAGGAATGGATCTTATTGATTTCAACTTTCTTGGGTGTATTTTGAACTTTCAGAACTTGCTCTTCTGATTTCCTTTCTATGTGATTGTCGACACGAACTTTTATAAATACTTATATGATTGGCATTGAGTATCTGTATGTCTTTACTCATTTCATGAAATTTCCCATGCCTTGTTGCATCATCAAAATAGAATATTTGCTTCTCTGGCAGAATGTTCTGTTTTGCGCCATTCTGTGACTGGTTGTGATGGACTTTGCATTTTCTCAGTTTTGTAGTAGAATAGGGTCCAGTAATACAATAAATTTTCCTTCTAAAGTATTTTCAACAACGAACTGAAAGGTAAAAAAATTACTTACTTGATACCTCCTCTCCAAGCCTCCATGCAAATGGCGCGCAGAACAAAAATGGCATTTGCGAAACAGGCCGAGTAAGATAAAGATTTTCTGTCTCCAGCGAAATATTAAGTTAAGTTATCTAGCAAATTTGCTTGCTATGAAGAAGCTATTCAAAATCCAAGGAAGGATGTTATTTTCTTGACCAAGGTCTGTTTGAGTTGTTAAGGAGAGTTTGTAAAGTTGTCTCAGTTGTTACGTGCAGACCTTTCAGAGCGAATTCCATCGAAAGGCGCTACGACTTCGAGAAGACTTTTGTGGCACTGCTGCAATTTCTCGTGAATTTATAAGTTCTGACTTTGAAAGGTTTGCGGTTGGAGTCGACATAGACTCGCGAGCAATTGACTGGTACTCTTCTGTTTGTCCCTATTTTCAAGTGGCAAGATTGAGTTTGACTAGGTGTATTGAACACGGTTTGTCCAGTCTTCATTCTGGCAGCGATAGACTGGAACTAGTACTGGCAGACTGTAGAGAGTTTCAGGTATGCTTCACAATCTCTGTAGTTGCTATTCGCCTTTATATGAAATTTTCCGATTTCTTATAGGATACAAGGTGCTACGATATTATTTCTGCAAACAACTATAGCTTGTTCTTGTTGACTTCTCGAATAGACCTGATTAAGTATCTGAAACGAGTAAAAGAATGTTTGGATCCTAGTCACGGAATGTTCATATGTGATTTGACCGGTGGGTCAGACTGTTTTGTAAAACGGAAAGTAAAACGTCAATGTGGTAGTCTTGTCTATATTTGGGAACAAGAAGGTTACAACTTCATTGATGCCAGTTGGCAATGTGCACTTTCTTTTCTTTTTCGTGATGGTTCATCATTGAAACGTTGTTTTCAGTACACTTGGAGGCTTTGGACCATTGCGGAAGTAATGGATGCCTTGTACGAAGTAGGATTCAATAAAATCAGAGTATGGTTCTCTGATCTGGATGAAGCCGAAGAATTTGTATATGAAGAAACGTCAAATATTTCTGGCACAGTGAAAAGCTGGAATGCTATCATTGCGGCAGTCTGAAATCAGTCGGAGATGGAGGTTGTTAGAAGTTTTTGCAAGTTATTTATCCGGATATATTTATATATACAACACAAACAGTTTAGCCCGATATAAAGACGATGATAAGAGCTTTTATCGATTTTTGCTTCTTTCATGGGCTTATTTCAGAAAATTTTCCAATCATTCATTTCCACAAGAAAATAAAATGCCTTTAAAAGACTTGTCAAACCATATTTACTGCTAGTTATTTAAAGGTTCATATAATCTGTGTGTTTTAAAAGCACTCTGTTGTTATCTGACATTTTCCATTTACACAAACTTTGGTCGTCCGACAATTTCTGTTTCCCCCTCTTGAATTAGACGACTTCCTGTTGCCTTTGGATGTCTTAAAACTTCTCGAGTTTGGTCCTTGTCCAAAGAAGTCATTCATGAAAAAGTCGCCAAAAGGGAAACCTTGAAAAGCTTGTTCTGAAAAACGATATGCCGAACCTTGGCCATGGAAATCTTTGCTGGTGCCTTGCTGTATTCCTTCCTCACCATAAAGGTCGTATGCTTCTCTCTGTTGTGGGTCTGACAAAACTTCATAAGCTATTTTAAAAAAAGTGAAAACCTTTTTTTCCGAAACCTTTCATTTTTACTTACCTTCCGCAATTTCACGGAATTTCAGTTCAGCTTTCTTATCCCCTCCATTTTTGTCAGGGTGATACTTTCTAGCCAACTGATGGTATGCTCGCTTGATTTCTCCTGTGACAAGTCAAACGTGTATTCAAGAAAACATATAGCCACATACTGTCTGAAGCGTTCTTATCCACACCTAACACACTATAGTAACTTCGTTTCGCGTTTGCCAACGTAAAAATAGTCATAAAGGCAAAACAAAACAGTAATACAAGTCGTACAGTACTATGGCACGTTTCCATCACAAGTGGATTGAAAACAACTCATACAAAATTTCTAACCTAATGAGTTCCCTAAAAGATTGCAATTATTCGTGAGCTTCCAGTCGAACTTTTTGCAATAATTTTATTGGTCAGAAACAAAGATATTCTGCAACACTCTGTTACCTATTGTTGTTTTGCACCCTAGGCTATAGGGTTTATTGATTGGGATGTGGTTTCGAGATACTGCAAAGAGTTTCGTTACCTGGTTTCACGTGCCATAACGCAGTCCTTTTGTACCATTTTGTTTCCCAACAGAGTTCAAAGCTCAGATGTGTGCATGTTTCCTCGCTGGTATGCTGTAAATCTTACCTTGTTTTGGTGAAAAAGGCTACCATTAATATTATCACAAAAGGTTGGTTGTCAACTTCCTGCAACGTGTTTGGGTCCATTTAGTTTTCGTCGTCGTCAGTGTGAATTTTCAATTGCTTTAACCCGAAACGACTTCGTCCTTATGAACCCATTTGCAGTCATTGTGGAAAGCTTCGACATAAACGAGACAAACATTAAGATAACTGTAAACTGGCAGCTGTATGCTATCAGGAGTCTCTTCATCATTCCCTGCGACGTTTATAAGCTAGCACTAGTAAAACTCTCATGAATAAACGTTTCCTATCATGTACTATTATCATTATTATAACAGTTGCATAAAACAAACAACAGCATGCGAGGATTCATTTTTCCTTTGTCACATGTGAAATGGGTCAGCCATCCTTTGTTGGCCATCCATCGTTGCTTGGGGCAAACAGTTCGCATCATGTCACTGTGCCCTTACAAGTGGTAAGTAATCAAAGCCAATGGTCTTCCTTATATATTCAAAGCAAAAAAGGTTCCTGTGGATATCTGGACTAGTCCTCGCAATTGTTACTATACTTCAAACCCTCGTTCTCTACACTAGCTCTACTGTACAAAGGAATTCGTTTTCCGACAAAAAGTCTTCAAAGAAAGACTCCAATACAGAAAGAAGAACTTCTAGTTGCCCCTTGACTTGGTTCCAATAAAAATTCTCAAGAAGCGTCGTGAAGTTCCTTTCCATTGCTTTCTTCTTCTCCTTTGAAAAGTTCGCATAGGGCTGGTAATAACGACGGCAGAAGAGAGAGCTTCGAAAATGGCACTCTTAGTAGATCAAAAGCAACGAATTCATTAGTGTCTGATAAATTGTCTATCACAGGAAATTTGGCATATCGCTGCGAAAAATGAGTGAGTATTATCCACTCAGGATTCATAGCCTTGCAAACATCCAATGCTTGCCTGTAAGTACAGTGCCCCTTTTCTAAAGCTATTTGTTCCATGTTAGACTCAAAAGTGGCCTCATGTATCACCAGATTAGCACCTTGTCCTATCGAAACGAAGATATATAGAAAAGTCGGAGAAAAACAATACTTTGTCTTACCAGCACGAATAAGTGCATCACAAGGCATCGTATCACCCGAATAAACCATTTTCCACTCAAAAAGGTTGTCAAAAAGTACAATACCATATGCATGAAAGCAATGTAAAACGGGTACAGTCTCCACCTGCAGACCGATATTGGAAGACATATAATTTACTATGGGTTCTTGAGGACAAGTGAAACTCTCATTATCCAGAAAAACATAGTGAAGTAATTGTCCATTGATTTGCTCATATGCTTCTAACCAAACACTGAGTTCAGATGGACCCAAGATAATCAAAGGCTGTTCATAATCCAGTTTCAAACGATATTCCAAAATGCGTAAAAGTCCCAAATGATGATCCGCGTGCATATGGGAAACAAAAATCAGCTTTAACTGAGCAATGAAATTATTCACTTCAGTTATGCCAAATACTCGTAATATCTGTCCAAAAGTTCCTTCTCCACAATCGAGCAAGATGCCACCTCGATGATACAAATGAAGGCAGATACCACTCACGTTACGCAACTTGCTAGGAATCGCAGCTCCGGTTCCAAAAAATATCACTTCTCCAACGTCTTCAAAGCAGGTAGGGCTCTTTCTTGAGGATTCGAAGGCTTGAGACCTTGTAGTTTCCAATAAGCCTAAATCCTCATTTTCTCTTTCTGTATTTGGGTCAATGACAACTTGATATGCTCTTCCCATGGCGGTGCGATCCACTCCAAGCTTACTAAGTGGTGCCAAATGATATTTTAACAATGACTCTCCAAAAACGACATTAACATTACTCCATCTTTCCATTATTCTTTTCTGTAAATCAAAAAATACTTTTCTGTCAGTTTTGTCCAATGTAGACGTGTCTTTGGGTACTTGAAACAACTCCTTATCTACAGAAGTAGATAACAACTTGAGCAATTCCGCCTGAGAGTCGAATATCAATGGGGCATCAAGAGAATCTTCTAATAATAAAATATGATGAACATCTTCCCCCAGTGATTGGGCCCATTCTATATAGTTCTTATCCTCAAATACTGCAGAAGTGCCCATGTGGACTACACAGAGATGGCGTTCCTTTTTTTTGGAATTTTGGATGCTTCTTAGTGCAAAACGACTTAATCTCGACGATGAAGTTACTGAGGATATATAATGAATATCGGGACAAGATACTATGCCAATGCAGGGTCCAGGAAAGGGTTCCGATACAACTTGTGAAGGAAAAATTTTCTTTCCATCGGATAAAGTGATGGTTTCACCTTTCGAGAGTCTACCAAATAAAGGACCCTTTGGTACATTCAGTGCTTTGGCTGCCAGAGGATCAAACTTCCCAGGAATATCTTTCATAGTTACAACGTAACATACTACCAACTTTTTCGACGTGATGCGTGGCCTTTTTAGTTTACTACCATCAACCTTCTGATCCTTTGGAAAAAATGTACTAACCAACGGGACAGCGGCTACTTCGATATTCATATCCTGATATATATTTCCATATAAAGCGTCAAACCCTATCTCATTTATACTCAACTCAAGTGAGGGTCTGCGATAAAAACTACTTGAAGCTGTGAAGAATCTCGCCAATCCTGTGGGTCCAAATAGTTCCAAGCTAGTCTATTGAAGTAAACTTTAGTCAGATTACAAGGCAAAGTTCCCAAGCTTGTGTCCCAAGATATTTATTACCTTACCTGCGTCTGCTAAAGTTAGCAACGTGCCAAAAAGTCCACCTGCACTAAGAGCATCCAGTTGGGTAAAGAAAACCGTATCGACGCGGAAAAGATTCAGTCCTTTTTCTGCACATAAGCGCTGCGTCCCTTCACCGCAGTTAAACAAATATCGGTGGTCATCGAAGAACAGGATAATACTTAATCCAGTGTCCGCCTTACCACTACCAACCACTTGAAGATGACATTGGACCATCACAGATGAACATCCAACCTAACCACCGCTAAAGATAATTTTAGCCAATGGGAGCGAAATGCGAAAATCGGACAGCAAAAAATTTTAGTAAAGAAACCAAAGTTTAATGTATTCAACGGCTCAACCAATTTTTGATTGACTGGTCGTTTTATTTTGGTTGGAAGCACCACTAACTTTGTTTCCTAGTGTTAGAACCAAAATATAGCTGTAAGAGTTTTTTGAAAGAATGGCTGAAGAAGAGGACGGTCATACTAAGGACCCGGTACCTGACGTTGTGGGTGACGGAAAGAGAAGATTTCGAGTGGAGAAAACCCGGCACTTGGGAAGTGGACACTTTGGAGATGTGTATGAAGGTGTGCAACTATCTACAGGAAAACCTGTTGCAGTTAAGTTGGAACACAGGAGTGGTTCCATAGCACGGAAAGAATGGGAAGTTATGAGAGCGCTGTCGGGGGAAGGTGCTCCTAACGTTTACTATACTGGCGTTACTGGAAGATATTATGTTATGGTTATGGACCTTTTGGGTCCAACTCTGCAGAAAATTTTGGAAACTCGACCTTCAAGGCGTCTTCCTTGGGATGTCGTTTCCAAGATTGGTCAGTTATGTGTGCACCTTTTACGAACTGTGCATGCCAAGGGCTATGTACACGGCGACGTGAAGCCTGAGAACTTTCTTTGCGCCTACGAAGAAGGCGTTGCACCCTTTCAAGCAGATCCTACCAAAGGTTTATATATGATCGACTTGGGTTTGGCAAGTAAATATCGTGACAATACAAGACCCAATGGTCATATTGCATATGGTCAAAGGATTGACCATTTTTCGGGGACAGTTCGTTATGCTTCCTTGAATGCCCATCTTGGAAGATGGCTTTCTAGACGTGACGATATAGAATCTCTTTGTTACATGCTTTTATATTTACACAATGGCTCCCTTCCTTGGCAAGGTTTTTGTGGAGATGATAAGAATATGTTGGTTTGTGAGCACAAAGGGAAGCTTCCTCCAGATGAAATTTGTAAAGGGGCTCCGGAATGTATGCAATATTTCTTGGCATATGTTCGTTCAATGAAATTTGAAGAGGAACCTGATTATGAATATTTATTGATGCTTTTGGATCCTACCAAAGGTTTGGTGGAAATCCACCGTTTGCTTGCTGAAGATCGCGCTATCGGCGACGTTAGTAGTGCAAACGGAGCTCTTGAGCCTGAAGATGATGTAAACAATAGTGTCTATGACTTGGCAGCTGGTGGAAAGCGTAAACGAACTGATCTTGATAATGGTTCACAGTTTGCTCCAAATGCCAAAAAACATCGTATAGTTATTCCCAAGCGTTATAAGACTCATCAATGGATGATTGTTTCTACTTCTGCAAAAACTGGCAATGTAAGTGAATAGACTTTGTAACAAGTTTGAACTTATTTTTACGGATAGGCATCTCCTGCTACTCAATGCTATACGTCGCACACTTCATATCAAAACCTAGTAAAGGAGGTTGAGAAGAAATGGAGCACAGGAATGCGTATTGTCTTGTTGAGTTTTACTGCTGGTATGTGGACAGCAGTTTTGAATCAAAAGAGTACGGGTTATCAAGAACAAGCACTACACTATTGTCCAGGTGCTGACTTCCCACGAGATTGGGTACGACAAAAGTGGGATGAAGGTTTCTTTATTACTGCTTTGGCCGGTAATGCAACTTCTTGGGGTGTTGTTTGTTCAACGATGACACGCAATAAGCGATACAAACAGCAAAGTTACATTGTTTCACCAACATTTCCCTCCAAATGGGTTGCGGATAAGTGGGCGAGTGGTTATTATATTACATCAGTTGCTACACAAGGAAATCCTCCTCATCAGCAGTGGGCGGTTGTTGTTAGTCGTGGTGCACCTTATACAGACCAAGTCGTAGAATTGGACTTTGTTTATCCTAGTGATGTAATTCATACCAGATGGGATGACAATTATATGGTAACTGCCATAGCGTCTACTTCAGAAATGAATGCCTTTGTAATGAGTCGAGGTTTAACTTTTGGAGAAGAACAGAGATGTACACGCACCAGCCATGGTCCATTACATAAAGTGAGAGAAGACTGGAACGATAATTTATATGTTACTGCTCTTGCTTGGGGTCGAGTTGCTTGATGGAAGTATATATTGTATACCTGTACATTGACATGTATTCTATCGCGCAATATAGTATATTCAGTATCTTTCTTGCTCCTTCTTTTTTCGACGTTTCATTGCTCTATGATAATAAATGAACATCATGATAACTAGTCTTGAGCAGGAATAGTGAAACGTATTTCATATTGAAGCAAACTATGACATGAGATGAATTCTTGTATCTAAGCAAGTTATCTCGTTGGCTTTGAAATGTTTTCCAAAGACTATAATCTTCATTTCCTTGTCAAAGTGCTTAACCGAAACTTTCAACGTGAGTTGCTGTTTGAATTTAAACAAGGACTATATTGTCTTTGAAAACACTTGATTACATTTCACACTGTTAGTGCACACAGTCGGTGATGATTTGGGACAGGTAGTTGGATCGACGACCGGTTGAACCAAGACAATGGCAATTTTGAAGAGAAAAAAGGAAAAGAAGCAAACACCTCTTCGGAGGAGAAAAACGTACAAAGAACATCAACTACACCCAGAAATTTTACAGGACGAAGTTGATGAGATGTTTACAAAGAGAGTAGAAAGTTTTGTTGAACGCTCAGAGAGGGAACAAGTTGACTATTTGAAGTCTGGTGGTTCACCAGAAAAATTCCGACAGTCATATGACGAATCTATTTCTAGTGACAAATCTAGTGTAGAAACAACTGCTTCAGAGATTGAAGACGACCTCAGTGACCCCGACACGTGGGGTATTGATAGACAGAATTATTATGGAGCCGATGCAGAGGACACAGAAAGCTTAAGTGAAAGCGAATTGGAGTTGATTATGAAAGAAGAAGAGCAGGAATCTCGTCGTTTGCAAGAACAACAAATTGCCACCCTAGAAAAAGAAGACTTGGAAGCTTCCCAGCTGACCGGTTTGGATGAAGATTTGGAAAAGGGAGCTTTCTTGATACAGGGAAAGGATTGGAGTACTCTTACTCCAGATGAAAAACAACGTATTATTGAGAAAGATTCTCCAGAGGTTATTAAACTGTTACATGACTTCAAGGAGAAATCTAGAGAAATCTTTGACAGCTTAGAACCTGTTATAGACACTGCGAAAAATTTTAAAAACATGTATTCAAATGGAATGAGCTTGCTAGAGTTGAAATATCATTTGCTTCTCAACTATTGTATTAACATTGCTTTTTTCATGTTGTTAAAAGCCCAAGGAGTGACAGTGAAGGATCATCCTGTTTTGGATCAACTCATCGAACTTCGCGTAACTATGGAAAAAATGAAGCCGTTGGAAGAAAAGCTACAGTATCAAATTCATAAATTAGTAGAACTTGCGAGAGGCAAGAAGGAGAATACGGAAGCCACTACAGAAGAAAATGACGAGAACATTTTGAAACCGAATCCGGCGTCCTTGATTGCATCAGATGATGACAGTCAAAGTGATTCTGATAATGAACAAGATGATGTTATGGAAAATAAGCAACGACCCTATCGACCTCCACGAATTTTGCCAACCAAAGATATCAAGTCAATGCATAATGCATATGATAGTCATTTGGAAGTTGAAAAGCGTGAAAAATTGGAAGAGGAAAATTGGAAAGATTCATATATGGAGTTGGAGGAACTTCCCGAAAGTCTTCGAGGAGGCCTATTATCTCAAGACACAGAGAAGTTGACCAATTTGATCGAAGCAGAGAAGGAAAGACAGAAATATGAAGAAGAAAATTTTATTCGTTTGTTTTCTGAAAAGAAAGAACAAAAGTTGCAGCGCAAGATGCATTCGATAGAAAGAGAGTCGATATTAGGATCCGAATTTGGTCAAGAATTTGATAGTTTGGTATCAATGGCGGACCATCTAGTTTCCTCAAAGCAGCAGAATCTTAAAGATACTTCAGGGAATAATCAAGAAAGTTCAGCTTCCATTATGGGTTCGGATGAAGATGATAGAGATTCCAGTGAGAGTGATATTGAAGACGACTTGTCTGTTAGACGAAAATCCAAATTCATTGATAAGAACATTCCTACCTCCATAGTTCCAGGAGAAATTCCTAAAGGTTCAAGAAGAAAGGCACAACGAGCCCAATTGGAGAATAAAGGTTTGACGCCGAGGAGAAAGAAGATTTTGAAGAATCCTCGTGTGAAACATAAGAAACGTTATGATACAGCACGAAAGAAACGGAAGGGGATATCTAGAAACTTTACTCATATGAGCAGTAGCCTTTATCGTGGAGAATCTTCAGGCATTAATGTTCGTAAATGAGAAAATGTTCAAAGCATTTTTGAAATTTGGATGGGCAATAAAGGTATACAAGCTTCAAGGATACTGTTTATTAAGGAAATATTAGAACAAGGAAGTAATTTAATAGGAATAGCAGTAAAGTTTATTGGGCGGTTAGTCTCGTTATTCACAAGTCATAGAGTTGTATAAATTGTTACCTGTTAGAGTTATCTTTTATGATCCCGCCAAGGACTTGATTATTGTAGAATATCAAAAAGCTCGTATAGTGGTATCCACAGCTTTGATTGGAGCCATAAAGTTGCGTTGTGGGAATTTACTACAACTTATTGGTGAGATATCTCCAAGCGATGAGGAAAGCAAGAAGTTTTGTCAACAGGTGGGTCGCTCACTAAAGGTTTCATTCCTACAGTTTTTTCAAAGTCTTATCAATCGACAGGAAGTTATGTTGGTAGCCAGAATTATAACTTGCACGGATGGAATGGACTTGACATTGTATGAAAGATACGTGAAGTATCGTCGTGAGTTTGAACAAGAGTATCTTGGCTTAATGTACGCTCAAGACGCAGCAAGTCTTTATTGACCAATGGTAACTCCAAAACCAAACTTGTATTCTTGTCTACTGTGATCAATTTCTCCTGACAACAAAAAGCTGAGACCTGGATTGATTTTTTCTTCTAAAAGTGCAGCAACACGACCGTTCGTATCTACTTGACCAATTACAGAGGCCTGTCTCAAGTCGAATTTGTATCCGATAGTAACTAGAGAGTCTCTACTTCTCAAGTCCCAGAAAAATTCTGTAGCTAAAGTCACTCTTGGATTCACCCTATGACAATAAGAAGCAACAAGTGGACCAAATGAAGCAATTGTGCAAGTTGCTACTCCATCGTGTGTAACGTATCTTCCTGCGGCAGTTATTGCTGAGAAACCGGTTGCACCTTGATAAAACCCTTCACCTCCCATTGACAAGTTGGGCGTAACACTTTGTAAATAAGACAAAGCCACTATACCCATATTTCCAAACTTTAACTGTCCACAAAAGTCACTCCCTCTATAATCCAAGTCCCAAGTTGCTTTGGACTCGTTTGGTTGTGGAGAGGTTTCTGCAACAATTTTGGAAGTCAGGAATGGCGAGTGGTTGATAAAAATTCTTCCATTCACGTGGCCACTTAAATCTACTCGACTCAACATCACAAGATGGTTGGATAAATAGTTGGCTGAAAACGCATAGCCAGGAGGTTTCTGCAACGAGCCCATTTCAATGGAGTGACCCATAGAAAACATAGCACTTAGCGGGTAATTAAAGTCAAAACGAAAACCATCGAATAAATTTGGTCTTAATACAGCTATCCAAAAAAACATAAGTTGCCTCAACGCACATAACTATAACCCACTAACCAGATGCCTCTTGATTGATGTCTTCATAACTTCCTGGGTTCGGAAGTTCCGTGCGCTCTATACGTTTCCAAAACCAAGGTCTTCTCGATGGCTTGGTTTGTTGTGTAGTTTTCTCTTCCATGTTTACACTTCGTCCTTGATTCAGCTTTTGTTCAGAGGACGCCGAAGATGCCTCACATCGAGACACACGTCCTCCCATAATCAAATTGAAACAGACAACATAAGTGTCTCTTGTTCAGTTTTCTATGACTATGAACTGTTCTTTCATAAAGTCATTTGAAATAAATTGCAAAATTCAGTTTCTTGCAGAATTAAAACCGACTGTTTTTCATGTATGGTACAAGTAATGTCTTTATTGTCAATCAAGAGTGAGACTTGTAAGCTCTGATTCTTTTGACATGATAGGATAATGAAACTATCCTGGAAAGATTCTTCTTGGAAAACAGACCATTTTATCCAACAATGACTGAAACTATGCTCTCATATATATATATATCTGTGGACAATTCTTCAAATGGCCCAATAATGATAATATTTTAATCTCATTGGTTGGAGATGACAACTCTTGCAGGAACGAGGGGCGCAACCGTATGGAACCCTGTTGTTGAGGAGACTGAACAGCCTTACTCGACTTACAGTGAGTCTTCTAATCCTTCTATGGAAGCTTCAGAGTTTGATGAGAATATGCCACCCCAGAGAAGTTCAAGCGGTCGACTTTCGAATTTCTTTCGTTTTTTCAGAAAACGCCGTTTGCAGAGGACACAAGTTGCAGGAGATTTTCAATTTGCAACTGCAGCCCAACGAGAAAATCCTTTTCGTCAACCTTTTAGACTTTACATTTTATCCATATTCGCTGCTTTGGGTGCTTTTATCGTAGGAATGGATATTTCTCTCGTTAGTGGTGCTCAGATATTCTACAATACACAGTTTGGATTAAACACGAATTATCAAGGCCTTACTGCATCAGGAACATTAATTGGTGCTTTATTTGGATCGATTTTGTAAGTCTTGTATGTCATTTCGTAGGACGAGACAATGCTTATATGCTTCTTTTATAGGTCAATATTTGCCAATAATGTTTTTGGGAGACGAGGAACCATTTTCTTTGCTTCCATGATTTCCGTAGGTGGAGCCTTATGGGAAGCCTTAGCTCCTTCTTGGCCTATGTTGTTACTTGGAAGGTTCATTGTAGGCATAGCCATGGGAATGTTATCGTGCACAGTCCCCGTTTTCTTGGCTGAAACAACACCTGCGTATATTAGAGGAGCTCTTACAAGTCTTTATCAACAGTCTGTAGCCACAGGTATATTTATTGGATATGTGGTGGACGCAATCTTTGTTTATGTTCCTGGAAATATTGGTTGGAGAGTTATGCTTGGCTCTAGTATGGTACCTGCCATTGTCGAAGGTTGTGGAATTATTTTTCTTCCAGAAACACCACGGTGGTTAATCAAAAAAGGATATGATGAATATGCCCTAAATGTATTGCTTTCACTGAGAAGTACTAGAGAACAAGCGTTGAGAGACTTTGAAATGGTAAAGGATACTGTTTTAGAAGAAAGACAAGCAAGTGAGGGAAAAAATTTGTATCTGGAAACTATTCGCGTTGCAAGTAATAGGCGTGCCTTGATAGTCGGCATTATGCTTCAGTTATTTCAACAGTTTTGTGGAATGAATACGATCATGTATTACGTTGATTACACTTTTCATCATATGGTTGGTGTCTCGCGAAGAACTTCAGTAATTGCCAGTATGGTTGCTGGCTTTGCCAATGCAGTTTTTACTATTCCAGTTTATTGGACTATTGACAGTTATGGGAGACGTAGTTTAATGTTGTTCACATTTCCTATTATGGTTGCTATGCTATTAGTTGGTGGATTTTCATTCTTTGGTTCGCAGTGGCTAAACTTTACTCTTGTGATAATCTCTATAGCTGTTTTCATTGCAGCATATTCACCAGCAAATGGTCCAGTTCCTTGGGTTGTAACTGCAGAAATTTATCCTTTATATATTCGATCGGAGTGCATGAGTATTTCTACTTTTTGTAATTACATGTTCAACTTTGTTGTTTCATTTTCTTGGCCAGACATGTTGGCATCGATGACAGCGCAAGGAGCATACGGTTTCTATGCCTTAATGACGACCATTGGTTTTTTATATATCTTCTTTTTCATGCCTGAAACAAAGGGATATACTTTGGAACAAATGAAAGTGGTTTTTGAGAAGAGTTCTTTTGATATTGCTCGTTATCATTGGAAATGTTTGACCCAGAATGCAAAGAGACTATTGTGTTTAAGTGTTGAAGACAGTCATATTACATCTCCTTATGATACTCCTTGGCCTGAAGATTTGTGAACTTTCATCTGTGGATATATTATTATTCATGCACACAACATATTATATGACTAGCTCTAAATGAACGATTGACTGGCTATGGATACTTTTTTACTAAAACAGGGAGATTTTGGGTTGTTTGACAAAAGAATGGAAATATACGTCAACATCGACGCCATATAAAATAATGCATATGCTTATATCTAGTCTTTGGCAAGACTTGTTTGCGTTTTTGGTTGTTTGAATGTCCTCAAATATACGTGACCATATAGATATTGTTATTTCTTCTTTCTTTTTCGATGAACGCCATACTTTGAACGCTTTAGGAAGCAAATCTCACAGTTGAACAAGTACTCAATATAAATCACTCTTTCTTTTGTGGGAACACCAACATAGACTCTCACAACACAATATGACATGTCTCCTGAACGTCTTACTGCATCTTCCATTGCGCCATTTTACTGGCACGTATCATTTCTTCTGTAGGAGCAGGAGCAAAATCAGCTCCACTCAATGTTCCTTCTTCATAGTTCGTAGGAGCACTTAAAGACCCTGTAATGCGTATAGCTGAGGATAATATTTCTGAAAGCGTCGATTTTGGTGACAATGCTGAACTCTGCAATAATGGTTGGGACTCTTTCAATAGGTTATGCAAACTTTCCAGTGCATGCAAAAGTTTTTCCAATACTGTTGCAATTCTCCTATCCAAGTCTCTTTCCACTTGTGTCAAGTATTCCAGATACATCTGTCTCTCCTTGTGCTGTTCTACTAGAAAAAAGAGTCAGAATTGCCTAACACAATACACTGTGAGCAAATAAATACTTACATTGTTCAACAATATTGGGCAGTTGACTTTGTAGTTTTAACAAGCGACTCCACAACGTCTGGAGTTGATTGGATTCACTAGAATCCAAAGAATAGGATGACTGTCTAAACCAACAAGAAAAGTGGTCATCCAGTATATTGGGTTGTCAGTTACAGCAACTACCTGGTTTCTTCCAGAACAAGTTGAAACAATTGTTGACAACTAGAGCGAAACTCAAGTAACCAAGTTTGTGCAAGACTCGTCGCTGATGAGGAGCGTTCCTGTTCCATCAAGAAATGAGCAACAAACAGAGGAAAAATCCTTTTTCCCAACGCCATTTATTCTTTAGTGGTCACACAAGTATTCATCTAACCACAATAAAGTATGCATCCAAGCATCATCGTTTGATGGAGAATCATTTATAGAATGATCCGAGTCAGGATACCACAATAGCTTGCTAGGAATCTTTTTCGATTTCAAAATTTGATACCATTCGATACCTTGAGATGGTGGTACTCTACGATCGCTTCCTCCTACTAACAACAAGGTAGGTGCTTGACAATTCTTAACATGAGAAATAGGAGAATGGCTCCACATTCGAGCGAGTATATCGGGTTGTGCCAATAATGATTCCATTTTATCCTTCGCTTCCCAAGTAGAATAACCAAGTTCTGTAAAACACCAATCCCTTATATCCGTTGAAGAATGCATAGAAACAATGTTTGTTACTGGATTGCGCAAGACAGCCACTCGATATATAGATGGATATTGCGACGTGAGATGAGCACTTAAAAAGCCTCCATGACTACCACCAAGAGCAGCTACACGTGTTTCCTTGGAAAGACTAGGAACTACTTGTCGTGCCCATTCTGTAGCAACAACACATTCTTCTACATCTTGATAACCTATCTTCCCAATCAAACTATTCAAGGATTGTTGTCCTCTTCCCAACGATCCTCTGTAATTCACCATCAATACTGCATAACCTCTCAAAGCTAAAAACACAACACCCAATTGAAATTGTATCAAATGACTTGAATGAGGTCCGCCATGAGGAAAACAAATCAAGCACATTCTCTTCTTTTCGTTTAAATAAGAAGGACGAGGATACACGATAAATGCCTCAAAGGTTCGATCATGTGGCTCAAAAGATTCTGAATGCGATAACGCTAACAACTTGACTTGTTGCTCTTCTGTTAACTGTAATCTTGTTGGTGTTATCCAATCCAGCGCAAATGAAAGATCCAAAGGTTCACTAAGTCGAATTCTATCCAACACGCGATTTTCTTCTAAAGATAAACGTACTAAATAAAGAGATGAAGAACAAAGAGGAGTGCTAATGTTCAATAAAATATTATTGGAGAGCACATCCAGTACAAAAATATTTTCCTGTTCATCACCGGAAATATCGATAGGACGTATATCTACTTGAGCAGGATCTGTTAAAGACACATTCCTGACTTGTAATAAAACTGATTGAGAATTCCAAATGGAGTCCATCCATAAAGTTTGCTTGTCTTGCCAAGGATTGCTGGGTAGAGAGTGTAAATAAAGTCCTGGAAACGAATTTTCATTATTACTATTCTGATGCACTCTATCGATCAAAGTAACTATTCTCGATGCTTTCCAGTCCACAAGACGAAGTATACTTGTTCCATTATGAACATCCTGTTGAGTTTTAGGAGTAGAGACATATATTATCCAATCTCCTGACGGATGAAAACGAGGAGAACGAACACACCAATCTAAGGATTCCTCTTGAGGATTGGTTAGTGACTGAATGTCTTCCAGTTTGGCATTATCTTTTGATAAAGCAAGACGAGCTGATAGAAGAAAACTGGGCCTATTGTAACAATATTTGACTCCCAGTGGATAAGATTCCTAAGATTACTTTTGTTTAGAAATGAGTAAATGAAAGAAGTACCTTTAGTACCAAGTGTCTACCAATCAAAACTATATGATTACTATTTGGTGACCACTGGGGTTCTGAAACTGCCAACTGATCGTCTATTCCTTGTACTCGTAATATTTGAAACATATCCAATACAAATAGTGCTGCCAACTTCTTTCCAGTATAAGTTTCTCCAAAGTCCACTTGACGAACAAACTGCTCTCCTTTTTTTTGTTCCGGTTTAGAATCAGTAGCAAAGAATGACGTTGTAGGATCACTGGGTTGTTCAGCCAAATACAACAGTTTCTGTTCATCTGGAGACCAAGCGACTCCTCCAAACCACTCATCGAAATAAAAAGAGCCGTGCAGCGTCTCACTACAACGGATACTTCTTTCCAATGTAGAGTTGTTCCATATTTCTAATCTCCTGTTTGAAGTTTTTCCGTTGGTTTGAAAAAATTTTACAGTATGTTTTCCAGAAGGACTCGAGGTCATATAAACACAATCATCCTCTACAGCAGACAAAGTAGAGTCAAAACTTCCAACAGATTGCCAATGAAAACGCAAGAACTTTCGTTGTTTCTCTGAGACAGGATCTCGTGTAGACCACAAACTTGTCAACTTGCAACTTGAAGAAGTGTCCGAACGATCAAACCACGCTCGTGTTATAGAAGGTGCACTGTAACATAGAAAAGAGTATAGTTCTGTTGGACTTGCACATAAGTACTCTGTAAGAGCTGAAAGAGTCATTGTTATTACTCTATCACTTCTCTATGAAGAATATGTATAGTCTTAACATAACGATCGAAATGAGAAATCATTGAAACGCAGTGAACATGTCCAAGTATTGGAAAGAGACGTGTTGCTTTTCATGGTCTTATGTAACCGACTGGCAAGAGTTCTCCGTTGTGATAGAGGAATCAACCGAAAGTTGCATATCTGATGTTGGAGTTACTGAAATTTGGAAATATGGTGGTGTCGTTGGGAGTATAGAGAAAGGGAGTTTGTTCCTCTGGAGGTTTCAAGATAACTTTCTAGAAGTAGTTTCCTTGAGTGCTTTGAATTTTGGAAGATTTCAAGGTATGGGTAGAAAGAATAGTTGTTATACTGTATTTACTGCTTCTAGGAGTTCGAATTGTGTTTCGATCTCAAGTTTTTTGTTGTCCTCCAGCCATTTTTGTAGTTTACAAGACTGAAAGGGAAGTTGAGTTGTATATTTATGCTGCGCATCCTTCAGGAATAATTGTATGTAATTTTGTTGCTTGAACGTCATCTTTTTGAAGTATTTTCTAGTCTCGAATTGCTTTGCTATGGCGTGATGGTCTATTTTATGAACCTCACATTGTAGAAAGCTGTTTTTTATCGAAAGACATTTTTGTAAAGCAGTTGATTGCGATAGACACGAATGTTTGTCTTGTTATCGTTGCGAACTGGCCAACTGTGTTTCGAGTGGTTTTTTCAGATTCTTCCACTTCCTTCCGGTTACTGGAGATACCCGAAACAAAAGAACCGGTCACCAAAACAGGACTGTTGGGTCGTGTTTTTCGCAAAAAGCGTATTTCAGAAGATAAAGATGCGGAAGTTTTAGTTTGTGCTACAATCAATTGGGAAAGTCGGCTTCTCCTTGTCGTTGATTCAAGTGGAGTTTTTTCGTTGATTGACAGCACTTTATTGTCTTGTGTTGCGCAGGTATACAGCTCTTGATATAAATTGTCATTGGAAAACTTAAGTTTTTAGTTGAAATATCACAAACTTGCTAAGAAGGAGTATTGTGAGATATTTCCCTGCGAAAAGGAACATTTCCTTGCTGTATTATTTGTCGACGATGCCTTGTCATTATCTCCTTCACTACATCTCGTGGATATATTTATACAACAAGATTCTAGTGATGACAGAACTATTTTATATAGTCTTCAGTCACATACTCGGTTTATCTATAATACACCTATTCATATTCAAGGTATGGTTTTTCCGGTGTATCATACAAAGTTTTGTATATAGTTGTTTAGTTGGTTGCTATATGAAGAGAGAAGGAACGTTAGTTGTACAAGATGAGGAAGGGAGAATTTTTTCAATTCCGATATCTTCAGGTCATTTGTCTAGTAACGAATCCGATCCTTTATATGCTGTATTTGATTATTATAGTGAATGGAATGATTATGGCGGTCTTGGTTGGGCATTAGATGAAGTATATGAGAAGACGCCCATTCAAATGCTATTTGCTCCTTCGTAAGTCGTCACATGTTGTCATTGCTAAAGTTGCCTTTTGACTTGATGGTTTCCTAGTCGTTTTTCGGATAATGTCTTAGCTAAAATATTCAGTCAACCCCAATATACAAGTCGCAAGAGTTTATTTTCCTATGCAAACTCCCAACCATTCAGGTAATGCACTATCTAGAATAGTACATGTTTTGATAATGGAATACTAACTTTTATTATGAAGTACTAAGGATTATAAAAGATTGGTATTATCTGCTACCAGATTGTCTTGGGAAATAGAGTCTTCCTTATTGAATATATGTATGGATGAATCACTGTGTGTTTGCTTTGTTGTACGTCAAGCAAGTGTCAGTGTACTTCGAAAAATGGAATCTTTTGAAGAAGTTTCCATTCAAAGAGATTTCGAAAACTTATCAAAAACACCCAGTAGAGAAAACTATTTTTATGATATTTCTTCATTACCGGATATAGTGAGACATTCTGGTAGTTTTGAGCTTTTCACTAATTCTTTACTGTGGAATTCGTTACATTTTTTGTTACTTCAATTGGTTACATGTTTGAAAGCATGGAAGCAACGTCATGATATTCACGAGACATTTCAGGTTGTTCTTCGAATCCATTTTTCTTTCAGATTGTGAACTTATCATCTTTAGGAGGACTTCTTAATATATTATGCCAATTATCCCAGCGAGCATAACATTTCTTCTTCACTCATTGACGAATTCATGTGGTTATGTTTGAAGAAACTTCCGTATTCACTTCCGCTTTTTGAACATTCTTTGAATTTGTGGATGAAAGACAACTTTCATTTAGAAAGGAATAATGACGAACTTGATTGCTGGTTATTGTTATGTTATTACTTGAAGTTTTTTACTCCAAGTCCTAACATTATTGTATTTCTGTATGATCGAAATGAATGGCACACTTTGCTGCAAGTTTGTGAAATGTTGAAAGAAAGTTATCCAATCATATGTTATGGTATTGGTTGTTGGATACATCTGAGGTTGCATCAAGTAGATTTGGCAGAGTTATCTTTAACTCAGTTGCTTGCAATTCTAGGTAAAGTTAATTGACTATATTCAATTGTAATGGAGGACTTATTCCAAACATCTAGAGGAGACGGAATTTTCTTCGGAAACTCAACTAGTCAAAGTAGTTGTAGGGATTGAAAGGGAGCCGCTATCTTTCTGGTTAAGAGAAGCCTTTTTCAAGTTTTTAGATAGATTAGGATACACTGAACGTGCTATTCGTATGGGAAAAGAAATGATTGCCATGGCTAAGGATGACTATAGCATAGCAAGCATCAGAACTTTCATTTTCAATGGCTACCTGAAAAATCGAGAATGGAAGAATGCTTTGGAATTGTTGCTTTCGAGTTCTCATGGTAAGCTTTTTTTTATATTTGTATATCGGATATGAAAAAGATTTTATGCTTTCTTTTTAGTTGGTGCTCTGAGTTCGTGGACTGACGATTTTAATTTGTTGATTCATTCTTTGGCTGAACATCGTCAACTTGATTTGCTTTATACTATCCAACTGTTGCCCCCCACTCTTTACTATCGTATTGGAGAAATTTTGTATCTTCTTTTTCAAGGACAACAAGTTACTCGTGATTCTTTATCAGGTGGCTTTATAGAGTAAGTAATCATCAAGCGAGAGAATTTAAAATTGATTTTGTGATAATTTAGACACTTATTGGATAGTTATAGATGGTATTATTTCGTGAAGGAGTTTTATCTTGCAAGTAGAATAGCTTTGGAAGGATATTGCAAGATAATGGAAAGTTTCAACTCTATTCCAAGACTGCCTTGGTTGAGAACATGTATTCGATTGATAGGCTTAGTTTGCAACTCTTTGACTATGATTTCCCATCATTACGATCGGTATTTATTACTAAGTGGTGGTCTTCTTGAAACTTTGTGTAAGGAGTCAGGTTTCAGCGATTGGTTTTCTTTGAAAGGAAATCATCAAGTTGCTCGGAACGTGAAAGTGAGACTTGAATTTTTCCAGTTTTTAGGCATTGTTCGTGGAGCTCAACAATGGTTATTAGAACATTTTCCACTGGAAGTAAGAAAGTTTTGTTTTCAAGCTATAAAAGATATAACATCTAGAAGGAAAGAAGTAGTTGTCCGCTAGTGAAATCAGTAGATATCTCGTCAGTCAAATGGTTGTTGACTAGTCTTATTCAACACAAAGAATGGAATCTTTCATTTCAGATTGCTTATCAAGGAAGTTGTTTGTTAGTCTCTGATCAGTTATTTGTGTTGTGGTTTCGATTGGTTGGTATCTATTTGATGGAGCACGAGTCTTCTATGGAAGCAGACAATTTGTGGGTACAAATAGTGAACTTTCTATTGAAGGCGGAGTCTATGTATGCAAAGTTTTCTGCCAATACGTTTTCATATGGACAATTTGGAATCGTTTTATTACAAGGCATCTTGTCACATGCTCCTATAGACTGGTGCATTCCTAGATGGCTTCTTGAATTGTCGGGATGGTAAGTTTATTATTCATTTCATTTGAAGAAATGATAATTTTGGAATAGGGGTGAATATTCAGGTTTTCATGAGGATACCAATGTCCCTAATCATAAAAGAAAGGGTAAGGAAGGAATAGACAAGTCATCTGTAGGATTTACACTTGAATTAGGAAACATGTCACGTTTGATGCAACTTTTGATAGAACATGGACGTCTAAAGGAGGCATTAGAGTTTATGTGTGTGACACTAGAGAACAAACAAAATTCAAGCAATATTCTTCTGACTTGGACTTTTGTTGATGCTCTGCTTTGTATGAAGAATGAAGACGATATCTTGGATAAGGATATTATCAAAGCCCAAAGACGCTTGAAAGATTTAGCCTTGACTTGTTTGAAGCAACCTGGCTTGTTATGATCTATACGAATGATTATGTTTGATTTATAAAATCCTAAAATCTCAAAACACAAGTAGGAAGTGATTTGTTGGAATTTTATGATCAGAATTATTTGTCTTTGTTCTTCGAATAAGATTTAACTTACAATAGGGCTCGAAAAACCAAATGAAATTGGGGACAAACTGGAATAATATTTCCAAAAGGATAAAACTACATATCATTATCCAGTGTTAGGATGCAAGTTATTACATGACATATATATATATATATATATATTCAACAACTTATGCCATCTATTCTACTATTTCGTAATTGTTGGACAACTTTTGTTCAGGATGGTCTCGAAACAGTCTTTCCAAAGCTTATTGAGTTTTCTTTAAAATGCAACTTGAAAAGTCAAATTACCTCGACTGGATAAACTGCTGGTGACTCCTTATTGATAATTTGGTTATTTTCATCTCTATACCAGCCCATCTTTTGTAGCATTTCATCACTAACGTCTTCCGAAGGAAAGAACGTGTATGAAAGGGAAATGTCAGTAACGTCATTCATCTTCGAATCTTTTACAAACTCGGGATCTATGAAAAAGAAAACAGGCATTTCGATCACTTCTTTGGCTTTTAAACGTTGTTCTTCAAAGCAAAAGCACTGGATTTTGTTGAAATAAATCCCAGCTTTTGGTGGTTGAACATTATAAGTGGCAATACCTAAGATATCTTCATCCGACTTATTTTCTGCTCTATAAAAAGCTAACGCCGTTTCTCCTGGAAATACTTTTACTTCTCTTTGTTCTGGAACAAAAGTCCACGGGAGGTCAGAGTTTACATCTGCAGTAAAATATATCGTGAGAGGTCTATCAGTGGGAACCATTCTGGTTTTTTGCTACTCCCAATTTTTAGCAATCTGGAGAATTTCTTGGTAAGTTTTTATCACTTACAGTTGGGGTCTTAAAACCAAGGAAACCTCCGGTGTCTTCTTTGGTAGTTCCACCGAAACCTGTCGCTTGACAAAACATCCGATAAAGTGGTACAGTTCCATATGTCAATCCAAACACACCAACAGTGATTCCAGCTCTAGTCAAAAAGATTAGATATATCAAAACACTTCAATCTGCTTACGCCCAAGCTAAAAAGTTTTTGTTCTTCGCTCGAACCTTTTCTATTCTTTCTGAGTCACCAGACTTGGAGCAAAAACGTTTATGCAGCTTAAACGTTCCATATCTTTGAAGGTTTCTTCCTGTATATACAAGAAAACTCGGGTAAACTCTACTAAAACAATAAACAGTTGCTCTCATCATCCTCTCTGCAGCAGAATCAAAAGACTTTTGGGTAAAGTTACAATTTGTCGATGAAATTTTGTTACACATCCATTCGAAGACTTTTTGTAAATCTTTTGGTCCTTTTGGTGTCATTATCCTATCTCGTGGTAAAAGTAGACTGTTAACTTTCTTATGTCCCTCTGTATAACGATGAGGAAATGTCAAGCTGGATGAAAGAAGGTATGCGTGGCTAGACGTTCTGAAGAAAAAGTTCAGCGGATTTTTCGTTCTTCAAGCCGTTGTTTACACTTTCAGCCTTTAATTTCGTTGTTAGGGGCTAAACAGACTTTGAGATTGTACTGGAAGCTATGACTCTACTGAAGTTGGACTTTCCTGTCAAATACTGAAACCCAAAGATCTTTTGGATGAAATATTGGATTCGTTACTGATGGATAATACTTTCGTTCAACGTAGAAACTGGGTGGCAAATGAACGAAAAGAGTCAGACCCTTTATGTTTTAGTCTTTGCAACTCTACTATGAGATGTGATAGCCGCGAGGCGTTGGGGACTATTTCTTATGAAAATTGGGGCACCCGTTCTTCCATGCAACTTGAATAATATATCTGGACTATGAGATGTTGGCTCAAATGGAATATATATCTTTTCGAATTCTAACATTTGTTTCCACTCATTGATACCGAATGTCGTTCTCTCTATTTCCGGTGTAGATCTAGTATAATATATAGATTTCATATAGTAAGCACTAGATTCAGAGAAAAACTTTAAATTCATCTCTTTCCAAATAGAAAAGACAATTGACCAAGAGTAGAAAACATCAAGCTGTCTGTCGGGTGATAACAAAAATGTAAATAAAACATTGTGGCAATGAGACCTTCCAAAACTCGACATTTGGATTCACAAAAATATTCCACAGGCTGTGACTTGAGGGTTTGTAATAGTAACCATTCCAACCTATCATTCTTTACACTTTGATCAATATATACAATGAGTAACTTGGGAATCAACACTTTATAACGTTCTTGGTGGTTTTCATCTACAATCAACCGACGATAAAAGCACATATCTGTTACTAGATCAAACAGAAATACATCAAAAGTAGAGCTAAGGTGCACAAGCTCATCCAACTCAAACCGAATACGATATAATGCCAACAAAGTAAGCATTTTTAACAAACGTTGACGCGTCTTGCTAAGACTACTCAAACGAGGCAACAATGGATCAACACAATAATTTGTTGCTATGGAATCATTTATTATCATCCAAAATCTTTCTTTAGATAATAACAACTGGTCTTGTGATAATTTACAATGCAAAAGGTAGTTGATTGCTTTCACAAGTAAACCAGGAACACCACCACTAAGTTCCAGTAATAACTATTCTGCAAGTTCACTCGTTGCAAAGTGTTGGTGACAAAGGATTTGTGAAACTTTAGGACTGCCATTAAACAAAGAAGAAGAACTTTTCTCCAAATGTTCGATGATGCTACGCTTTTCATGTGGTGAGAGAGGAATAAGAGTCAACTCAACCCTGGATACTGAAGCTGCGTAATTATGTATACTTAAGCCTTCACTTTTTCCGACAACAATAACGAATACATTGCACTGCTTACAGAGTCTCGAAATAAACCCAACAAAGTCGTTGTATAAAAAAACTCTACCATCCGGGGTCCTTTGGAAATGCAATTCGTCGTCACTCTCATCTAGAACACCAACTTCATCAAAAGCAACAAGAAGAAACTGATCAGAAGAAATACCCAAAATCTTCCGCAGCTCAGGAAGTAAAAATTGTGGAAAGATAGAAATCTGTTTGTAGGCATCTTCAGGTTTCATAAACGACAAACCGACCTGAATACGGGCCGATTGATATAATAAGTAGTAGACAGCCCATTCCAGACTTTTTTCTTTAGGTTCAGTGGGTTTGAGCTCTGTCAAATCCACATAAAGTAGACACATAAAGTAGAACTGCTTCATGTAACTTGTCCAGAAAGGATCTTCTGCGGTCTTTTTCATAATCACATATGTTCTCAAGTCCTACTAGTGCTCTTTCACCCATACTCTTCACGAGTTCGAAATAACTTTTTTACGAATCGTGTCTTTTCACTTCCAAAGAGAAGTGGGGCGAAAGGAATGACTGGTTTAAAAAGAACGATCGACTTCCCGGCGAACCTGCAACACGTACAACTGTCGAGTTGTTAAAACCAAGTCTTGTTCTGTGTTTACTAAGACAGTGTCATACGTGTCTTGTTCTTGGAAAACGCTCGACATAGTGGACGAGGTGTTGAAATTGAGTCAGAAAAATGCCAACGCAAATTTTTCCAAGTAGTTTTTCTTTTTCACAACTATTTCTATAGAATGAACTTCTTTCTTATTTATATTCTCGAACAAAATATATTTCATTTTGTAATGTAAATTCTGAGAAAGAATGTTGCCTAATTTTTTAATATACTGAGCATTGTAACTTCTCCCCCATTCATCATAATAATAGTTTTAGTTTGAAGCATTGGAATGAAAAGATTAGATATATTATAAAAGGAAGGGAAGAAAGGAAGAGTTCTTCTGGATTGGCATTGATAGAGTAGCTGAAAATGTAAATGTATTTCATAGAAAATTGGATTATAATTCATCCCAAAGATACAATTCATTCGCAAGGCAACTACAAGTTGTAAATTTGACAACTCGATTTCTGTTGGTTTGGTTGATGGGATGCCGAAATACATTTGTAGCAGATGTAAACAATTTAATGGTTTCGTAAACATTAGGAAACTTTTCTTTAGGGTGTCAAAGGAACAAGATAGTGCCACAAGTGGAACATAGCTAACTTTCAACTTCACTTGTTGTGCAAGTAATTTGGAAGTATATTTTGAAAATATCTCATTCAGTTGTTGCTTTTTCTCTATTCTTGCACTATATAACTGTTTTACTAGGACAGACAAGATTTGAAGTAACGCATGACAATTCAATTGGGTTTCTCTACTCTTGAAGTGCTCTTAGTTTTTCCAGAATTGTCGATGGTTGACTGTTGATATTTGGAGTGTACCATTTTTGAAATTTTCCAGACTTTCTCAGTGTGTATAGAGAGTAACGGAAATTAGAGTATATGCTGTTGACTTTAGTTGGATTGCTGTATTTGTCAAGGTCAATTCACGGAACGTTGTCTACACGGGTACTTGTTATGTGAGTCCTAATGATATGATGTCATTGAGAGTTTTCCTACACAGGGCTGACAAAGTAGATAGAGTCAATAATTGATGCTCCATTTCTTTGCAATTGAATCGTACTCTATGGATTATGAAACACTTGATCTGTACATAAGCTGAATTAGAAGCTGATTAGTTGTCTTTTATCAACATGCTTGTCTTTAAAATGACAACTTCTGTGTCATTGCTATTAGGGGCTGATTACTTCTCGAACAGTTTCATTAACAAAGATTCGTTTATCTGACAGACTTTATCAACGAGCTTCTTGAATCTGAATGATTGTTTGGATGAAAAGCATGTCTCGAATTTGAAACAAGGTGATCTATACATCTAACGATACCCAATAAAGACACTCTCCAAAGCTGTTTACTTGAAATTAGGTTGAGTTTTGATTTTCATCCAACATGCTAACAATGACACTCCTTGGGACATCATCTATTGTTGCAAGCTAATCTGCCATCTCAGATTTTCTGCTTCCACAATGATTCTTCATTAGCTTGCCAGTCAAGAAAACATTCAAAACACATCATTTATCCTAGTCTTTGTAAATCATAAAGCTCAAAACAACTCTGCTTCCATCAAAGGATCGTAAAGCATCACTTTTCTTTTTCCAACAAAACTCGAAATCTCTCAGAAAAGCCTTCTCTACAAAGAAACTCAATATAGTCTGGCACTGATGAACTACCCTTGGCCTCCTTAAATGGTAATGGAGTAACATAAACAATACTTATGCACTGTCGCCAATCAACACCTTTGGAATCCAATAAACGAAAATCTACAATCCTTCCAGAATCATCTTCTTCTAACGTGATAGCAAGCTCTTCATTCAAAATCAAACCAATTAAGCTTAGTAACTGAGGCCTATCTGTTACTTTCACTCGTCTCCTCTTCTTATCACGTTTTTGGCCACCTTGGGAACTTGCCGTTGATCCTTGTTTGCTCTTTGACCTCCTAGTTGATAAGTTAGCCGATTCTAAAGTATTCCATGCATCTTTCTTGAAAGCTGGCAAAAAAGAGTTTTCAATAGCAGCAGAGTCACGATTATGATTGTAAAATGAAGATACAGATACTTGAAAAAAGTATATGTGCCATTGAGAATTCACAGTATCCACAAAAATATAGTCAAATCGAGGATATCGCTCTGCCGGTAATATCCAACAGGAATGAGTAAACTCTTTCATTGGAGGATCAAATTCATCTCTAATCAACCGAACCCAACTATTACAAGATAAACTCAAGTTCCTATAAGGTTTGCTATCGGAGCGGATAGTCACTTCTTCTGTTCTACTGATAAACCACAAAAAGAATAATTTTTCAAAAGTCTGTCCTCTTGTGCTTGGATCACTTCGATAAAGATGAAAAAGTTCAGCCAAGTAATTCTCAGAAGCATATCTTTTAAGGAAAGAGAATAACAAGATATCACGTGCAATACTGTTGTAAAAACGCAAATAGGAGCGATTGACAACAATTAGTAATCCGCGATCTCTATATGCTCCGTCTGCCAACGTAACACTAGGAGCCTTCCTGTCCATGAATAGTTCATACAACATACTGTAAAAATCATCCCTATCTTCCTCATACTTAAGGCTTCTGACATAGGTTCTATGTTTTTTCTTCATCCCCGGAAGGCATTCTGAGGTGAAATCAGTCTTCAAATCCTGAAAACTTGCATTCGGAAGGTCTTTGGCAAGTCTTACCATTTTGGCTATCATTCTAGGAACTAACCCAGTAAGTTCGACAACTATATCTGAATTTTCACGAAGAATGGAGGGATAATCAGGTAAATCTTGCCACAAGTCAAATTCTTTGAAACTTAGCGGTTCCAAATATTGTTTGATATCTCCATAACCACTAGGCAAAGTATCTTCAAACTGATGATGCTGTGAACCTGCAAGAAGAACTCCACAATAAGGCTATTCAAGTAAATTAAAAAGTCATTATAACAAAAATAGAACACTACTTACTGTGTTCATCACTTCAAAATCAATGTAAAACTGGAAAAAATCCGGCCATCTATTTATTTCATCACCAAACTCGCTCCACAACGCATTATGTTCATCTACAATCAACATATTGCGTGGTGCAAGCTGCATCATAATATCTCGAATATCTGAAGCCAGAGATATATCTTTCACTTTCATGGCAAAATAAATGACATCTTTAAGGGGGGCACCATTCAAAGATCGATACCAAGATGACTCGAAACTTGGCATTTCTTCTAAAATGTCTGCATTCATAAAAAGCAACGTTTTCAAGTAAAGAGAAACCATTTGAGAGATGTTGCTAATGTTCGTCAACCAAGTCTCTGTGTTTCCAATATACTGCAGGGGAATCCTGCGATAACGTGCAAACACGGCAGCCATATAGAGTTCTAAGCTCTTTCCTAGACCACTTGCAGCAGAAACTATGATTTGTTGGGGTGGAAGGTTAGGAGCTCTCACACAAAGATTTTCAACGTATTTATTCCACCTCTTGATAAACTCTCCTCTCAGAAAGATTCTCGAAATATTACTAGAAGTTGGCTGAACTGGAAAATCCTCCACAAAATACTTGGGAGCAAGCAACTGTGCTATGTCATCAAAAGTTTCTTCTCCAACTTCAAAGACTTTTTCTCCCACTTGTACCTTCTCTCCAAGAACTGACGCGAGAGTTTTGAACAAACACTCTTGTTGAAGATCAGGTAGGTTTGTCAACCATACATTGCTAAACTGTTCGTCAATTTTTAAACCACCTTGAAATATTTCTTCGTATCGAACAGACTCTCCGGACATATCTAAAGAAGTTTCACTTGTCATCCTTTGAGACGGACAAACAATCAACAATCCAAAAACAAATTATGCAATTCAGCAACACAAATTTTGCAATGCTTAGAGCTATATATAATTCCAATTATAGATATACTTTGGAATTGAAACAAGAAATCTAGTGTTTCCTTGTTTGCTATGGAACATTGAGATGCAGCTGTTTAGAGAAAGAATATTTGAAGTGATTTCAACCTTGAGAACAATATTTAATGAAAGCATGATTTCTTTGCAGGACTTGAAAGATCAACTAAAAGCATTTGGTAAGGAAAATTTAGATGCTGTGACACTTTTATACTTGTTTTCCACTCTTCCTTTTTCATCTGTTCCACTGGTTGTTCTTATCTATCAAACAGACTATGTGGAATTTCACTAGATTAAAGAAGCTCAACTGTCTACAGAAGAATCTTCACAGTGGAAGCTATCAAAGATTAGTATCCAATGCAGACAAGAGAGAGATTCAACTCAATTTTCCTTTCAAGATTGACAATTCGTCGTATACAGTTGAATATTGTTGACTACATGTGAACTTTGAACGATAAGCTGAAAATTTCTCAACTATGCAAAGTGACATCGTGTAACGACTATGATTTAGTTCAAAACTTTCTATCACTTTATGAGAATCAGAGTTTGCAACTTTCGTTACTTGCTGCAAGAAAAAAGTCTCACTCGGAAGTTATTGATAGTATGATGTTCACAATTCTGAACTATGAGTATTGAAACATTTACTTCTCCTCCTTTGGGAACCCAACTTTCAAGTTTGAAAAAGTAGGTTTGGCTTTATGTTTTGAAATATTTCTGGACACTGTCAGAATTTTCGTTTTGTCAAGACAGCGAAGTTTTCACCAAGATTGTTTTAGATCTTCAAATTTCAGAGTAACTCTGAGATGATGAGAATGGAAATTCAAGCCGAGTTGGTAAGTTCAAATCTTGCTTTGTGTCTTGCTAAAGTATTTTGAATACTTTAAAAGTACCTCATTGAGTTGTTGTTGCTTTCTTTCCTTGTTCCATCTTAAAAGGTTTTGCCAGAGCAAACAAGATTTTATCGTTGGAAGCAACGATTGTTGAACTCATTTGGGCTTATCTACTCTTGGAATCCTTTCAGGATGGTCGGTTGTTGACTGCTGAATTTTGTGCCACTATATACTATCGTTGACTTTGCTAAGGTCGCCGTGTGTTTCAAGGTACATCTGCTAAAAAATCTTAGTAAAAGTTGCTAGTACTAGTTACCCTCCATATGTCTAGGAATTCTTGATCATTGTTTCACAAAATTGAAACACAGGGTAGACCTTTACCACTAGTACTTTCACAACACAAGGATTGATTCACATTCCTGACTAACGTCTTCTGTGATAGCGTTACGACTATACATCAACCCATTCTAGGATATGGGAAAAACTCCCTTCTTGTCAACTGTAATCAGCACTCTTTTGGAGTCCTTATTTAACCCAACCACAGGTATAGCTGGAATTGTTGAAAACGTTCGATTCACAAAACGTTAACCAAGTGTTTACAATTCAAACAATTTGGACGCTCACCATCTTAAAACTCAACGTGTTCTGTTTGGGCTTGTGAGATCAAAGGACAACTCCTTGTCAACAACGAGTCAAATCCAGTTCTACCGAATCTCCAGTTACTTTCTCGTTACTTTCACTTGGTTAAGAAATCTGAATTATCGAGTACAACAGTGAGTCTGATTCAACTCAATGGGCTGACTTTTCACTGACAGTCTGTAAACGAATTCCAACGATACAACTCCCTAACACAAAAAGAAGAGAGCTTCAACAGTCTTTTAACTCTCTATTCAAGGTTCTTTTGGAAATTTCTCTACAAGTACACAAGAAACGATATAGTTTGTACCTTTTAAAGGCATCCTTTCATACCACCTCCTTTCTAAGCTCTTCCAAACGTTCTTTCGTTAGAATTTGTTGGTTGAGGACAGGAGCTAAATAGTTGTTTTATGCAACCCACTTCAAAGTGGATAAAGTCTGTCTATGAAAACTTTTTTGAGTACCAACGAGAAATATCTTAAGAATAGGCTAGGAAGTTTTTCTTTTTTTTGGATACTGTTTAAATCTGGGTTGTTTTAGTCGTAACTTTGTAGCCACTAGGTTCGAAACTTGTGGTAGATTACTCGACATCAGAGTTCAAAAGAGACTTATCTGCAGAAAACTTGTCAAGGGAGAGGTTTGTTACGATAGTACAAGGGAGATTTTTTGGAAAGAACTACCATAGCTTTGCACATTCTTCGTTCTTTAGATAAAAACAGTGTAAAAGAGGACACTTTTGTTGTAGTAGTAGTAGTAATATCATCGGTGCCTTCAACCTGAACGAGTTGTATATACATACCTATGGAAAAGTTTATTTTACTAAGATTAGCCAAAACATGATTGAACCAAATTGAAGTTTTGGTTAATATCCAAAGTATTTTCAAAAGCAAAGCAGAGGACAAGGTATTATGTACGAAACCAAGCTTTGGTCACTACGATATGATGGACCAGTGTATATTGAATTGATAAAGTGCAGAGATCTTGATAAATATGTATTTGAAAAAAATTGTCTGGTAAAAGAATGAATGATTAGGATAAGGAAACAAGATTGTCCAAGAATATATCAAACTTCGAGAACATATCCATGTTTAAAGCTGCTTTGGAAGATAGTTTGAATCCGAATTTGAAAGCACAATTCATTGAGTTTGGTCAATTACACATGCTCTATCTTTTCATTTCAGTTGTTTTATCGATATTCATGATATGTATAGATTGTTTGCAAAGAAATGAGCATGGTAAAAGAAAGATGACTCGTTCAAGTAGATACTACTCAAAAATTATTAACTTGAATTATTCTGTTGATTGATAAATTTTATTCAAAAGATCAAGAGTTCTAAAGAAAGTTGTTGATTTTTAGGACTTTGTATACTCAAAAGACAATCAATCAACCGTTTCTTTTCATTCTACTTCACGTGTCAGTAAAACTCTTCTCCTCTTAAAATTCTTTCTGGTAAAAATTTGAAGCTTTGGCAGTATGTAAGAGAGTATGGAACAGAAAGAGGATACATTCATTTTTATTTCTCGAATAGTGAAAAGTTGCAAAAAGTAACAACAAAAAAAGGCCAAGAGATTGCACAATAGAGATAATCATACTATACAAGGAGAAGCTACTTAATTCAATTATTTTTAAAAAGTCAAAATTGAACAAGACAGTTATTTCATAAGAGTACATGACGCTATGCCATTATGGACAGTTTTCATATATAGCTTTTATACAAAATAGAAAGAGTCAACAACTGATTCTTTATTTTCGCAATACAATTGTACAAAAATAGAATATGCGACACTTGGTCTATGTATTCAAGCAAATTGAGAAAATTGACTGGATTCTTTATCAACATATTTGTGGGTAACATACAAATTATATACATGTGTCACTTCCAGTATGTACTTAAACGTTTTGTTGATAATAGAAATACTCGACCATAATGTATAAACTCTGATCTGCACAAGTCTAAAAAGTCTTTGATACTGGTAACACAAAATTCACAGTCCTCCAAGTTGCAAACAGTTCAGAAAGACATTGATCAGCACAAGTGTTCACTCTACTTGTCGAAATTTCTCTATGACAACTTAGCGACTGCACACCCAATCGTTCCAAGTTGTGGGAAACACGCCCTTCTTCTTGAAAGTGGTGGATTATACTTTCTTGAAGTGATTACTATCGACTGGAGCTCAATGTTCTCCAAATCAATTTGAAACCAGTAAATCTTCAAGGTAAATAACAAAGGTGAGTTTATCTCAATATACAATGGCGGGCTTTACTCTCAGGGGTATGTCAACGACCATTCTAACACAACGGTTCTCTTCAAATAATGCAACGTTAGAGAATCAATAGTATTCTAGGTAAACCTTTGAGTGGAAGGTTCCCTTGGAAAGTTTTCACTAGGTACACATGAAACTATATGGCGTGTGCACTTTTGACGATACTCGAAGAGCTCTTCAACGTCATTTTGTCCAATCTCTCTTTGTGATTGTTTTGCTCAACTTTGGCTGTAGTTGCTTTGTTACCACCTGTTTTGAAGTGGATAAAATTGTTCCTTTTTATGAAAATATAAGTAGTTGAATTTAGAGGAGAACTTTTTAGTACGAAAAAAACTTTGAAGTTTTATGACTTTGCACTTTTTGAAATACCAGCCAAGGCCCGGTTTGGTTTGTTCGTTTCCTGTCAACGACTTGGCTTGAACCTCAAAGTCGCTTTCAAGTTCTTGTCGAATGCAGCGTAGGTACTGCTCGAGAATTTGCTGATCTTTTGTTTTTGGTCTGTTTGAAGACGTTGATCCTGCGGAGTAGTGGGGAACCAGTCGGCACAAAGGCTCCAAATAGTCTTTGACCTTGAATCCTTGTCCCACTCTAGTCTTCCAATGTAACTTGGTTTTTCCAATTGATTTGTACTAGTAATTGTTGTCCTGTGAACAACAGATGAGGACTCTCTCTTGTGGAACAATTACCAAGATCGTTTGTAACGATCGAAGTATATTCTGAGATGAGTCTCTTTGGCTCTTCACAAAAACGATTCTTTTCATTGTCAGCTTTTGTCTACTGAGAATGTATTGTCCAAGTGGAGAGGGGAGGTTGTCTCGTGGCAACTGAACTGCGCAGTTCAACTGTGAGTTGCTGTTTCGAAAACGGACGTGAACAGAGTTTGTACACCCACTTTGAAGCATCTTTACGTCGTTGTTTGCTAATCTTACTTGACGAGGTCACTTGAAGGATGCAATTTCGAAACAAGACTTGGAAGAAAAAGAGTGTCTGATGGGAAAAACTTTCACAAAAGAGAGGCTTCGCAACTCGTCGACATAGTGTATGTTTGGAATAGCTACCTTAGTCTTTTGTGCTCAAGTCTATAAATACTTAGCAGTTGACAGTTTGTGAGACACAGTTTTGGAAAGGATATTGTTTGAATAATATTACTGTTGGGACTTAAATAGCGCTGTTTTCCTATTTGGAAATCACAATCAACTATACAAGGTATAATTCTATAAAAAGCCTGAGAAATACAAAATATACCAATTGACAACTATCCACGAATTTATAAATACATTGCTCATTTTAGACAGCGATTCTTTCTGCATATTAAATTACTCGACTGAGCAACATTCCTAGAAATGCGCAAGATATTCCAGGATCTTCCTACGTTGCAAAGCAAAATTGAGCAAGAAATGAATATTTTATTCTTGATGCCCTGTTTACTTGAACGATCGATCTTCAACTGGTGGGTACGGTTGCTAAAATTTTATTTTCGTAGAAGTCTAGCGTCCGTGAATGAATACAGGCTGAATTTCGTGACTAGTTAATTATACAATAAGAACTCTAGCCAACATTTGGATTGTCATAATGATAAAAATGTCTGAAAGGCAAGGAATTTTTTCCTTTCAATTGATAATGAAAAATGTACACGATCGTAATTTCATTTATAGACAAATTACCTTGTCATTTACATACAAACGAGAAAGACTTTTAGCCAAGAAGAAAGACAAACACCAACTGCAATACACAGTACAAAAAAGACCATTATAGAAGGAAAATACAATTGATAATATCTAAAAAGTCGAATCTTGGCAATTTGGATATGCTTTAACCCAATTCAGGAGAGGCGAGACTAAACGTTTAGCCACTTTGAGTAACAAAGGTGTAAACAGAGAGACTTCAAAGAATCAACGCAAATTCTTAAAACAAGATAAAGACTAGAATTGTCCATTCAAGTTTTACCAATCAGCCAATCAGAATTATTCATAATTGGACAGAGCTGGGACCAATGCAGTAGAGCTATCACCCAACGCCAAAAAAAGAAAGTTCTCGTATCGCTTCATAAGAAAAATTTTATTATGAAGAACAACTATACAAAAATGCTTCTAAGACCACAGTTTAAAAGAAAAGCTTCAAACAACCCAATATCAATCAAAACAATAAATAGAGATGCAAGACAATTGACATGAGAAGCTTTATCTATCACAGAAACTTATTGAAGACAACATGTACTTGTGAGAGTTTCACATAGAATATTCAATTGAAAAGAGAAAAAGAAAACCAAAAATTTCTGGCAACAACAATATTAGCTCAAAGCAAACTACTCAGCCAAAACAAGGACAAACACAATTAAATTTTTAAATTACAGGAAGTCTAGGAGAAGAAAAGGTTTACGAAATTTTATGTAAGCCATTGGCGAATTAAAACAATTAGGAAAACATATAAAAGCGGACCATACAAAAAGTTCAGGCTAAAATACATTAAAACTATAAAGTTGTCTATAATGCACAATGCTGAAATCATTTCCAATTACACTGTGATTTGAAAAAGAAAAAAAATCGACATAAAAACACCTAAAATAGTACCTGGAAAATATTACATATTCAAAAACCATACACACTCAACGAGAAGAAATGCAATTTTACAAAGAAACCTCTCTTCTTTACAAGAGACTAAATTAGAAAGTGATATCTGTGAAACCAATTGTAGCAAGTAATATATAGAACCGTAGTAGATTGTGTTGCAAATGAAAAACTTGTTGCATTGTCGATTTTACTAGGCTGAATTAGAATCCAAGCTGGGTCGTTGGGAAATCCAGTAAGAAGTTATTTGAGTTCACATGAGGGTGCATTGATTCATTTCCCCTCACTTTCCTGTATTGCATTTTGGCTGTCATGGGCTGTGTTTTGTTCTACGTAGCCAATTCTCGACAAGATTCAAAAATTTTTCGAAATCTTTTTAAAGCAGATATTTGTGGAAAAAAAAGTTGTAGAAATTGGTTTGTATATACTAATTTGTGTTTTCTTGTTTCATATGAACTTTTTCACGATTAGCCAAGAGTAAGCTCCATTTGTCTAAAAAATGGCTAGAGTGCTATTTATTTGTAAATATAAAAATAAGTAGTGGTCGAAATCAACAAAAATGGAGGAGTAAAAGAATCGAAGTTACCAAGCTCTTCTTTCATACTCCATTGTCCTCTGGAAAAGTTGAGCAAAGACCAACGATTGATTCAAAATCTCTATGGTGCATTTTTGCATGCATGATGTAGTTAAAAATTCTTGATCCAGATTGCAAGTACACTAGAATATTTACAGGTAGAGCTTCTCCTGCAGTGTCTCAAATACCACAATGTTTCAAGTTGAGCCGTTAACAAAGACTGCTAGTTTCAACCTTGCTCTTGCTCTCTATTCAAACGTAGAAATGAATATGTACCTCAGTAGAAGGCATTCATTTTATTTCTATTCGCCAAGTACCAATTTAAACGCTAGATAAGTATGAAAAGCAAAACGCATTGAAATTTCTTATGGTAAAAATGGAAGAAATAGAATTTCGATTGGAGGACTTCCCAAACAAAGAGTTTCAAATAGAAAATTCTAGAGAGAAGAGCTAGGAAGAAACCAAAATATTATGCAATGCATACTAAAAGACTAAAAAAGTATTTAAAGATAAGAAAACAAAGAAGAACAAATTGATTGTAGAGAAAAAGAGTGAAAGTACAATATGACCAATAAGGAAAAATGCCACGCAGTGATATAATCTTCTAATAGTTATCTCGCAAAGTATTGACCAGGTAGACATAAAGCAACAAGAAAGAGGAAGAACAGCTGACATGATGGAATATTAATGTTGTCATTGTTAACTGCTTCTTTCAATTGAAAGCCTTTTTTATGGCATATGCATGGTATGGCTTACTTTTGGTTCAATATGTATACCATCAGCAAAGTAGCATTATAGTATACAAAGATACTCACAGAATGAAATAAGGAGTATACAATGATCATAAGAAAGTAAAACCCTGTTTTGCGAAATTGCTAAGTGATAGATAGGACAACGTAAGGAAAAAATAGGGCGAAACAAGGTTGTACTCTTCAAACCACTGTCAGCGAATCGAGAAAGACTCTGATACAGTATACGGTAAATAGTACTGTTGCAATAAACGGAAAGCGAAGCCAATTTAGTTTTGCAAGATTTCAAGTAAATAATGAATCATGTTAGCTCCAACCAAATGAAAACGTTTCCCCAAAACAAGTACTAGAGAAAATTCATGATCAGTCAAAAGCTGTACAAGTGCACGAGTATGTTAGGGGATGAAGATTTCATAGGAGAAGATGAATTGACACGAATGGATCAACAAACAAAACAAAACTTAAACACTACCCAATATGAAAGCAACAAGGTAAGTCAAAATATGTGAATTATTAAATAATTCTTTGCTTTATAACTTTGGTTTCACGAGAACATAATTCATTGAAGGAAAGCTCATGACGTATGTCAGAGCAAACTAGACAATTCTATTTTATTTAAATCTTTGTAACGTTTCCTTCTTTCGTAAACTTATAGACTAATAAATGAACGATACAGATAGCTATTTTGAAAATAACCCATAGAGAAAAGAAAGACATCAAGAGAAATAGAATCTCTAGAAATTTGAAGAATTCTCATATACTACGTGTCTTTATTGAATAAGTATATCTCTAATTGTTTTCTTCAACGGACATTGATCGATAATGCAAAAGATAGTAAGAAGAAGTGTCCAAAATGCATGTTCAACGAAAAACCTACCAAACACTCAGTAGGAAACAATTCAGTACTTTTGTCAAATTGAAATAGTTAAAAGAAATTTTATATAGTTAAGGAGAGAAACAAAAACAACAGGATAATTTCAAAGAACAAGAATAAAAATACAACAAACTCATGGAGGAAAAGTGCAATTGAGAGATATGTTTCTCTACAAGTTGTCAATCAAAGCATAGTCAAACTGACATAAAGCATATAATATTCAAATTGCTACAGACCAACATTGAACTTTTGTGGCTAGATTGCTAACTGTTTAATCATTTGAGGCTTTTTTATGTCAAAAGCGTGGCTTGCTTCATATTCCTTATATATATCAACAGTACAATTCGTGTATAATATAATGTCGATCAACATAAAATAGAACAAAATGGATGCAGTTACCATAAGAAAGCAAAACAACTTTTTAAAAAGAAGGTTTCCGATAAAAGATACCACATAGTAGCAACCAACAGTTGCAAGATTCTACTTTTCGAAAAACTGTCGCTTTTCAATATCGAAAACGACTATAGTGAAACAAGCCATGCAATAGTTAACTGTAAAAGTTACCAGGTTTAGATTTCGCAATATATCAAATTCATAACCAAATTGTTCAGCTCCCCCCAAAAAAATAAAAACTTCAATAAAAGTGAAAAAAATGGAACAATTAAATATCGCTAACATGCAATACCAATACAACTGTGGGGGTGATTCCAAAAATTTCAAAGGAAGAATTACTTTGCCACTCGAGATAAATTGGCAAAATCACTAAAATCTTGAAGAATCTTGACACAATTTCACAAGTATGTGACCGAGTCTAAACCACTTAATTTTATACTCTACTACATTTTTTTTCGACGACCTAGTGAATTGAGAAAAACACATGCCTTTTAGAAAAAGGAATGAAAAGTCGTTTTGTTTCAAATAAAAAAAATTTGTTTTTCTGAAATTATCTACGATCTATTAGAAGAGCAATAAAAATATCGTCTCGAATAGAGTCTATGAAAAAAGGAAGAATTTAGGGAGATCGGCCAATGTGAAAAAATTGAAGAATTTCAATACATTATTTGCCCTTTATGGCATAAAAACTTCTAGTTGTTCTCAGGGATAAACAGTAGGTGATAATTCGAAATTCAGTAAAAAGAAAAGTAAAAGAAATCTGCGTATAGAAAAGATCAATATATTCTTATCTCAAACCGTTTAGTACATAGGTGAAATAGAACCTAGGAAAACTTCATTACGCATTCAAGGGTTATAAGACATAAAACACAAAAGAAAAACAGACAGTAGTACTAGAAGAGAAATGATCAAACAAGTGAACTTTCTAAAATGTGAACAAAGAGCCTAAACGACAATTGAATCTTCTAGCTCATTCATTCTTAAAACGTAACAATTGAACAAAAATCTGTGACATAAGAGTGCACACTGAAAAGCCGAGAAAGAGATTCAGAATTTGACATAGTAGAGAATAGATACAAGGCGGTTCAAAAAAGTTACCAAAACACAAGATGTTGCATTCGAGAATCTAAGAATAGCATAAGCACTGTTTATTTTTTGCTAAATATGTATACCGACACTATATTTCAAGTAAGGCTACTCAAAGAATGAAGCAAGCAGTGTCTCAGAAACGACTTACCAAATGGTTAAATTTTCGATAGCATAGTACCGTAGAATACAATAAAATGACCAAATAACAATACTTAGAATTTTGCTATATAAGACAAATTTCTAAAAACGATTCTAACAAGGTAAGGTTCAACCACGAAGATCCTGGCGAAACCATTGAAACAAAAGTTTCGAAACTATCCATATTCAAAGCTTATTATTATGTATGCCCTGAAGACAGCAGCGATCTTAGTAGCTTTTTCGTTGAGTTTGTCTTTTTATATAGGTACTACATTGTTGCGATGATGTTCTTTGTTTACTGATTTTTCTTATTATGTCACCAAGGCATAAAAGTTTAAAAAAATTCCAAAACTTTTGACAACAGTTAAAAGAAAAAGATTTCAGCATTTCATTTTCAGTTCTATTGCATTGGCATTATAAAACGGTATTGAAGAAAAGTTTTTGCAATCTATCAAAGGGGAATAGGCAATTTTTGCATTACCAGTTTAGGACTTTCTTTATACGGTTTACCAAAGGAACAATACCAAAACCAATCTTAGAAAAAAGCCAAAGAAAAAACCTTTAGAGAAATGAAAACTTGAGAATATATTGAGAAATTTTTATGTACAACTTGTTCTTTACATCATTGGTACCATGAATCTGCTCTGGTCAGGCAGATATTCCTCAACCGTGTGAAACTAAGTAAAAAAGTTACAGCAATCTGCTGACGGAGAAAAAAAATACAATACCTTTGATGAAAGGGAATTTAGCAACTATATCAGATAGAAATACAGAAGAAAAATTGTTTTTTTCTCATTGGAGGAAAAGTAGTAAAAAGAAGAGGTAATTCTTGGATGCAGCAATGAGGACAGCACAAAACAAAAAAAGAAAAATGTTACACAGTGACAGATTGCTCTACTGTTGCGACGACTTGTTCGCGTACATTGCTCGCACCTTCGACTAAGGTCACCAGAAGGGTACCATTTAAACGAACCACTTAGAATCTCAAAACGATACAAAAGTAGCAGAAAATTGTGCATTCTTAATATAATTTGAACTTAAGAAGGAATGTAAAAGACTAACTCCAGTTTTCAATCCAAAAAGAGTTTAAACAAAATGTAGCTGACAGGAAACCAAACTTGGTCAGTAGCACAGAAAGCAAAAAAAAATAAAACAATACGTAACTATTCTTTGTGCAGAAAAGCATAAATAAGAAACCGGACATAAACAATTCACTCTGCTTACTAAAACTTTGGGACTACTGGAGCTCAGTGAATTGAAAAACTAGGTATGTCAAGGACGAAAGCAACAAGCATTTTTTCGTCATTTTGGTTTTATAATACTTCATTAGGGTATACTTTCAAGTTAAATATGCATACTTACCTAAAAGTTCAAATACCATTGGAAGATATTAACATGGTGAATCAAGGTAAATTCATCCAATATAAGAAAGCAAAAGGATACTTCACCAATTAGATTCGTCACAAATAAAACACGAAGCAAAATATCATAATATGAAGAAAACAATTAACTTACTGTGCAACTGTTTCAATCAAGAACGAAATTCATGATGCTAACAATAACAAAAAAGCAACCATTCAAGAAAAATTCTCACAATTTCTAAACAGCTCAAAATTTCGAATTATTGCAAAGTAACAGAGAAATTCCTTAACTCAAAAGGGATTTGAACAAAAAATAGCATCCAAAAATTTTACCTAAATACCCGTAGCAAACAACAAAATACAAACATACGCAGAAATAGCACACAAGGCAAGTCATTTCATCGATGGCAAAACAAGTAGCACAGTTTGAGAATTCATTACCTTTACGAAACTAAAAGCAAAAGTGAATGTCTTGATAGAACCAATACTCTTTCTTTCTCCAATGCATTGAGACTTCCAAAAACCTGATAAATTTCGAATGCAAATGACCTGGAACAGGACAATAGGAATTTTATTTCAGGGTTGATTAATTTTTTTAATTTTATTACTGCTTCTAACAAAAGACACATACGATAGAAAGAAATTAACAGGATAGAAAAAGGAACATTCATCCAACAGAATAAAGCAAAAGGATCCTTCACCCAATGAAAACGGCTTCACAAGAATAAGTAAAAAACAATAAAAAAAGCTTTAATAAATGGTTCTGCAACAAAATCAATGAAAAACGAGAGTTTCAAGGCAACAATCATCCCCAAAAAAAATTTCAATTAAACAGACCACTTCAAATTGTAAATCAACACAACACGAGATGAAAATGCCTAAAAACAGATGAAGGACAATCATAAGTTAAAAGCAAAATCAAAACTTTTACCTATCGTTTCCAAGTATTCATGCAATATATCTCAGATACAAATGTAATGGAAAAATAACCCACAAGAACAGTCTCCAAAACGCCACCAAACACTCAGTAAAATTTGCGACTAATTATACTAGACTAAAGGAAAACGAAAAGGATTGATAGAATTAAGAAACTTTCGTTTAAAATGCAATTAAGAAAAGAAATGCAGTAAATTGTAAAATATGTGTAGGCTGGCAGAAGGGAGTGTGCATTTTTCTTTCTTATTCAGGTTTTACTGAGGAATTATTATCGGGTACATAAAAACGCCTCAACAAAAAAAGGACAAACACCAGTTAAAAGCAAAATATAAACTTTCTCTATTCGCTTCCAAGTATTTATGCAAAATATACCTCGAATAGAGCTATAAGGAAAAAATATCACACAAGAAAGATTTCAGCAATTCAGTTTCAGTTCAACTATATTGGCATTATGAAACGGTATTGAAGAAAAGTTTATGCAATATATCAAAGGGGAAAAGGCAATTTTTGTATTATAAGGGCTACACTTATTTCTAAAGTTTATTAAAGGAACAACACAAATACCAATTTTACAAGGAAGCCATAGAATAATAAGCATATAAAGAAATAGAAACTTGAGAATACATTGAAGAATTTCCATATGTTCCTTACATCATCAGTACTTTGAACCTGTTCTCGTCCTGCAGTTATTTGTCGACCGTGTGAAACGAAGTAAAGAAGCTACAGCAAACTGCTCAGAGAGAAAAAAAATACAATACTTTTGATGAAACTAAATTTAGTAAC
Source organism: Galdieria partita (assembly GCA_025991245.1). Taxonomy (NCBI): domain Eukaryota; phylum Rhodophyta; class Bangiophyceae; order Galdieriales; family Galdieriaceae; genus Galdieria; species Galdieria partita. The sequence continues at coordinate 266,424 of BQMJ01000016.1, forward strand.
TAAACCACATTGAAATACAGATGAAAAAAAATTTTTTTCTCATTGGAGGAAAAGTAGTACAAAGGAGGGACAATCCTTGAAAACAACAATGAAAGCAGTAAAAAACAAAGAAATGAAAATGTTAATAATGTCAGATTGCTTTACTGTTGCAACGGCTTGTTCACGTACATTACTCGCGCCTCACACTTATGACACCAGAAGGGTACCATTCAAACGAATCACTTAAATTCTCGAAACAACACAAAAGAAGCAAAAATTTGTGAACTCCAAAGAAAATCTGAACTAAATGAGGAATGTAACAACTAAGTCCAGTTTCCAATCCAAAACAAGCTTAAACAAATTTTAGCTTACAGGAAACCAACCTTGGTCAGAAGCACAACGAGCATAAAAAATAAAACAAGACGTAACTATTCTTTGGCAAAAAACATAAATAAGAAACCAGACATAAACACTTAACTCTGAACACTCCTACTTTGATACTACTAGAGTGGAATGAATCAAAAACTAGGTATTTCATGGCTAAAAGCAATAAACATTATTCCCTTCTTTCTGTTTTATTATGCTTGATTAGGGTACAATTTCTAGTTAAATATGCATATTTACATAAAAGTTCAAATACTATAGGAAGGTATTAACACGGTCAATGAAGGTAAATTCATCCATTACCAGAAACCAAAAGGACTTTTTACGAAATACATTCGGCAAAAATAACAGATAAAGCGAAGTATCACAATGTGAAAAAAAGAATATTTATTTACTGTACCACTCGTTCAATTAAGAACGAAGGTAACAATGCTAACAACAAGAAAAAGGAACCATTGAAGAAAAATGCTCACGATTTCGAAAAAGTTCACAATTTTGAATTACTGCGAAGCAACAGAGAAATTCCCTAACTAGAAAGGGCTTTGAATTAAAAATAGCATCCTAAAATTTTGCCTAAATACCCGTAGTAACCAAGAGATACAAACATACGCAGCAATAGCCCACAAGACAAGTCATTTGATTGCTGGCAAAAAAAGTAGCACAGTTTGAGAATTCATTATTTTTACGAAACTAAAATCGAAAGTAAAGGTCTTGATAGAACCAATTCGCTTTCTTTCCCAATGCAATGAGATGACCAAGACCTGGATAAATGTTCAAATACGAATGGTCTAGTACAGGGCAATGGGAATTTTACTTATCAGGCTTACTAAGTTATATAACTTTTCTTATCAAAAAACAGATACCCTTGAAAGATATTAATAGGATGACTAAAAGAACATCCAACCAATATAGAAAATCAAAAAGGTTCTACATTGGATGAATACAGCTTCAATAAAAAGAAAGAAAAAAGGTCGGTAATAAAAGATTTAATAATTTGCTGTAAATTTTGTCAATAATAAAGGAAGGTAATAAGGCTAAAATCAACCAAAAAAATTTTCCTTGAAGAAAACCGCTTAAAATTTTTAATCAACGCAACACAACAGAGAAATGCCTGAACAAAAGAAAAACGATCACCAATTAAAGAGAAAATGGAAAAATTTTCTTCAGGGATTCAAGTGTTCACGCAGTAAAGCTCCAACGCATAAACGAAATGAAGACGACAACAAATGTCATATGGCCATTAAAAAAAATCTTAGAAAATTTTGACACCCAATTCATTTTACTAGAAGTAAATATAAAACGATTGATAGAATTAAAGGACTTTCTTCTCTGATCCATAGAATAAAAAAATGAATCGTAAAATATGTGTAGCCTGGCAAAGAAGAGTATGCATTTTTCTTTCTTATTCGAGTTTTACTGAGGTTTTACAATGCGGTCTAGTTATGGTTTACTATTAGGTCTTGGTAGGGAATACCTAAACTAAAAAGGCCTCAAAAAAATAGCATCTCAAAATTTTCCCTAAATTTCCAGGTTTTCCCGTAATCAACAACAAATACAAAAATACTCAAAAATAGCTCAAGGCAAGTCATTTGATCGCTGGCAAAACAAGAAACACAGTTTTGAGAATTAATTACTTTCACCAGACCAAAAGCAAAAGTAAAGGTCTTGGTAAAACCAATTCACTTTCTTTCTTTAATGCATTGTGATGACAGAAAACCTAATAAATCTTTCAATGCGGATGCTTTGGTACAGGGCAATGGGAACTCTCTTATCAGGGTTTATTAAGTCTTATTAAGGTTTACTACTATTTTTATCCAAAGTCACATACTATAGAAAAATATTAACTGGATAAGTAAAGGAACATTCAACCATGATAAGAAAGCTCGAGGATCCTTTACACAATATATAGAGCTTTAACTAAGAACGAAGAAAAACGATGTGCAATAAAAGCTTTAATAACTAGCTTTAAAACTTGGTCACTAAAAGGCGACAATGTCAAAGTAACAGTTACAACAAAAAACACTGCATTTAAGTGAATCGTTTAAAATTTTTAATCAACACAAAACAACAGAAAAATGCCTAAACGCAAAAGGACAACCACTGATAAAAAGTAAAAAGCAACCATTTTCTTTACACTTCCAGTAATCTCGCAAAAAGACTCAAATAAAAACATAACCAAAAAGAGACAATAAAAGAAGTCACAACGTCATCTTCAAAATACTCATAGGAAATTTGCGACAAAGCTGATAACATTAGAAGCAAGGAGAAAAAGCTTGATAAAATTAAGAGGGTCCTCGAATGCATATAAGAAAAAAAAGCTAAATGAATTGCAAAATATGTGTAGTCTGGCCGAACGGAGTATGCATTTTTCCTTCTTATTCAGATTTTACTGAGGGTTTACGGTCTACTTATGGTTTATTATTAGGTTTTATTAGGTTTTATTAGGTTTTATTAGGTTTTATTAGGTTTTATTAGGTTTTATTAGGTTTTATTAGGTTTTATTAGGGTTTATTAGGGTTTATTAGGGTTTATTTAGGGTTTATTAGGGTTTATTAGGGTTTATTAGGGTTTATTAGGGTTTATTAGGGTTTATTTAGGGTTTATTTAGGGTTTATTAGGGTTTATTAGGGTTTATTAGGGTTTATTTAGGGTTTATTAGGGTTTATTAGGGTTTATTTAGGGTTTATTAGGGTTTATTTAGGGTTTATTTAGGGTTTATTAGGGTTTATTAGGGTTTATTAGGGTTTATTAGGGTTTATTAGGGTTTATTTAGGGTTTATTAGGGTTTATTAGGGTTTATTAGGGTTTATTAGGGTTTATTTAGGGTTTATTAGGGTTTATTAGGGTTTATTAGGGTTTATTAGGGTTTATTAGGGTTTATTAGGGTTTATTTAGGGTTTATTTAGGGTTTATTTAGGGTTTATTAGGGTTTA